>CAEGAF010163447.1:0-16478 GCA_903067075.1 Micropoecilia bifurca | reverse complement strand
GGTGCAGTGAACAGGAATGTTCTGTCGTTGATCCTCACTGTCATGTTTTATTGTCACACTTAAATTTTCATGTTCATGTTTTCACTTTTGATGTGTAAACTGATCATTCATGTAAAGTTCATAAAGTTGTGAGTAAAATTGGACAATTTTAAAATGTCTGTAATAAAAAATATTTGAATTACCTAAAGCATCTTGTGTAATTAATCTTTCCATGTAATTTTAGCCTAAATCAATGTAAGTACTGTAGTGTAGTTATGCATGTCATGTACAAAATAGGTATAGAGGAATAAAGACGAATTAAGAGTAATTAAAATTGTAGATTATTATCAATAGCAGGAAATCAAAAATAAAAATTAAGTGTAATTTAAATTTTCTCATCTTTCACATGACTAAGTTCAAACTAAATACTACCTTTTCCCAATCATGCAGCTACTGATTAGCAGGTTTTATACCAAATCTGATGTAGCAAACAGGTTTGGTACATCAGATCACTAATCTGCCCCAGTTTGAATTTGTTTGTTTCAAATCATGCATGTAGAAATTTCTTGTGAAAGAGGCTCTTTCATGTGTCCATGTAGAATTTGCTATTGTTCAACATGGACAAATGAAACTGTTCAAACTCTGCAGCATCTGGGTACACAATTTTTGTGTTTGGTCAGGACATTACCAAATTCTGCAAAAATACCACAGCACTCAAGACTGTGAAAAGCAGGGGACATGTTCCAAAGTTAGATCCATGGATGATCATATTCCTTACAGTATCTGTCCTAAGTCAACTGACTTTCTTTGAAATGTTCCACTGCTGCCAATATTTAAAAAAAATAGGTTCATGATTCAGCATATCTATCTTCTATTTTCATTACAGTCACAAGTTTGGAATGGCAATCCCACTGTTCCTCAATGTAGCAGTAAAATAATTCAAGTTAGTAAGAAATGTCTAGTAGTCTTTAATGAGACCAATGTGGTCCATGTAAAGTCATGTGGTCCATGTAAAGGAACAGGAAGTCTCAGAATGATCTAGGCTTAATCCTTATCGAAATTATAAACAGTGTTGACAATATTTGTATGTTTGACAATGTACATATTTATGTACTGAAGAAATTCGGAATGTTAATCTTGGAATGTTAAGCTTGCGGACATTATTTTCTCCATATAATACAATTCTCCATCATGTGTCTGGTCTCCATCATCACATAATGGAGACATTGCCATCATGTTTTACAATGATGACAATGTTCCTTAAGCCACCATCTTTCAGATCACTAATCTGCCTCCAGTTTGAATTTATCCACCTAGTATCACATTTGTTTGCTTGCCTTTGTTAGATCTTTCTACATACATTTAATACAACAGGAGCTGCAAAAGTTTTCTCTACTGTTATTAGGGTGACTGATTAGCTGGTAATAACAGCTAATAGGTGATAAGCAGTAGACTTTGATAGTAATAATTTATAAAACTATGAAGCATTTTTTCACATAGTAACACATTAACTTGCCCTCCCTTAATTCCTGTCACCTTCTAAATATTGAAAGAACAATCTTTCAGATGCATTACAGACACACCTTTGGTTTATTTTTGACCATTTATCATCTGCAATGAGCCCCAAATGTTTATGGTTGGAAGTCCTCCTTGCCACTGTAATATTTAGCCCCACAGTTTTATTTTCCAGAATTAACATGTAACTGTCATAAAATGCAGTGAGAGGTAATGAGGAAGATGCTAAGAACAGATGAGACGGTAAGACAGTTAGACAACAAGGACCCGACAAAGATACAGAACACACAGGTGGCATTAAATACACAGAGGGTAATCACAGAATGAGACAAACCTGGGAACAATTAAGGGGTAGACAGGACAACACAGAGCCTCAAAAGACACAAGAACCTAAAATAAACACAGAAAAACTCAAATCATGACAGTACCCCCTATCCCATGTCAAGGGCAGCTCCCAGACGCCATAAAACAGGAAAAAGTCCAAAAGAACAAAAAACAAGCAAACCAGGGTGAGTGGAGGAGCGACGGTCAGGGGGCCAGAGTTCAGAAGAAACAAATACAACCCAATTAGGGTGGGCGATGACGCAGGTGGTGTACCCATCATCGGGGGCGTCGACGGAGGAGCTCAAGCCTTGCGGGGGCATCAACAGAGCAGCTCGGGCCTTGGGGGGTCGACGGTAGAGCTTGGACCCAGGACGCCAGTGGACCCCTAGGGGGAGGTCTGGCGGGTGACAACGGAGCAGCTCAGGCCTGGGGAAGCCACAGACCCATAGAGGCGGGTCCGGCAGGCGTCGTCAGTGAAGGGGGCAGACCTCTGGAGGTAAGTCCAGCGGGCGACGTAGGCGCAGAGAGTCGAGGGAGTAGCAGAAGGCCAGCAGATGGCTCAGAGGAGGCTCTGCGGGGTGGAGACTCCGAGGGCGCACTACATCGGATGGCCCACTCACTGGGGCGGAGAACCCATTTGCAGGGGCCGGCCACGCCACCAGCCGTGCCACCTGTCAGCCAGGTGCCAGCCTGGCCACCTGGAAACCCATGATATGGGGACAGTGGCTGGATTCAGGCTGGCAGTGAGGGGTGAAGAGCCTGCAGCAGCAACAGTGAGAGGTGCAGAGTCTGCAGCAGCAGAGGCTGGAAGCGGAGAATCCACAGCAGCAGCGGCGGCTGCTCCAGGAGATGGCGGAGAGGCAGCACCACCAACCCCAGGGACGGGAAATGGGTGGACCAGTCTTTAGCACTAAGGGGAGCCAGATGATGACCCCAAGGCGCCTGAAAGCAAATTATGGCTCCGCCACACTCTTCACAGTCTTTTATTGTCGAAATTAAATCATTACAGCGAGTTGAGTTCCTCACCGTAGTTACTTCAGGTTAGGGTTACAGCAACACACTCCTATATAGATATTAAAGGTCACTCTGCTTCCTCTTGCTTCAGATTGTGCAAAAACATTGACTAAGACCATGCCAACACTCCTGTTTTCAACAGGTGTATTGAGGTCTCATCATCATTATGTAGATCTCATGAGGATGAGGTCTACATCATAAACCATGATGTAGACCTCATCTGGACATAGCCACTAATCTCTGACTCTGTCAGAAGATCACCACAGTGATTCAGTCATTATAAGTAAATCCCTCAACTGGCACATCAATTTTGGGGCATTATTAAAAAACAAAAACTCACATGCACAGTAGTTAATCTCTCTTCCACATGAGCTGTTTGTTTTTTTAATCTGTTCTACTATTTAGAACAGGTATGTTGATCTCTGACAAGCTTTGTCAGTCAAAAATTGAAATGTCATTCACTGCGGTGTGGGCCAAAGGGGGTACTGTCGTGATTTGAGTTTTTCTGTGTTCATTTTAGGTTCTTGTCTTTTGAGTCTCCGTGTTGTCCTGTGTACCCTTTGATTGTTCCTAGGTGTGTCTCAGTCTGCTTTTACCCTTTGTGTATTTAATGCCACCTGTGTTTCTGTCTTTGTCTTTGTCAGGTCCTAGTTGTCTAACCGTCTTACCGTCTCGTCTGTCGTCTAGCCTTGTCCTTTGTCACCAGTTGCTACCAGTTGTGAGCTTTAGTCTCCCATTCGCTTTGTGCTGCCCTAGATTTGTGGACTTTGTGCTTCTTATCATCATTAAATCATCATATTCATCGTTTCAGCCTGAGTCCTCAGAATCTTCCTCATCACCTCTCACCGCATTTTATGACAGTAGGACCTAACCCTTGTTCTGAAAAGGCATTTGAAAGGTCTTTTCAGCCCCATCCTTGCCACCAGAGGGGGCCGTGTATAACCAGCATTATATGCAACCCATATAACGCTGGGTTACCTCTCAGCTTATTTAGTCTGCAGCCTGACTCCCATACCTCTTTTCTCTCTCATAAAACTTTCTCATCTACCAGGCACCTACAGCATTGGAACCTTTATTGTAAAGCTACCTTTGAAGGTAATGGCAACACAATGTGCTCCAACATTAAAGCATGCAAAAATACACAATATGTCATATTGAGGCAAAAGGTATTAAAAGGTAACTTTACACGTTGTTGAACTGTATTTTTATCTGTTCCTGATAAATATTGCAAACAGCATAACAAACCAAAAAATAGAAACTAACAAACTACACCTGATAGAGTGAAGGCAAATCAAAAACAGGGGATTCAGTGCATAATTTCTGTTCAGAAATGTTCTGTTACTTTGAAGCCACTGAGAGAGCAGTGTGTATACATGTAGGGTGGGGGAAGGGCCCCATCTGCCTATTTACAGCAGCAGAAAGAGATTTTGCTAAATCGGACTAATCCTCTGGGAAGTAATGAATAGAAGGTGTATTATGTGTGCTGACTGATAGACAGTGAGATGACTTTTACATGACGATGAAAAACAGAAATGCTAACAAGAGCATAAGAAGGCATTTATGTCCAGTGGTAAATGAAAAGAGACTTTCATGGATCCACACACTCCAGTGTGTGTGCAGGATAGAATGCCAGATTACATGTAACTCTGTGATTGAATTAGGGTGGCTTCAAATATAGATTCTGCTCTGCAGAACAATCTCCTCACATCAGTGTCACAGATGTCACATCTTTATACTTTGTGGACTGCTGAAATGAAACTTTTACTAAGTTCACTAAAGTCAAGTGGTCAAAATACTCATCACAATGGAGTTCTTCACCTCTTGTCACTTAAAATAATCAGAAAGTTGAACAGAAAGCTGAGCAGCCATCCAATGTTATTCAGCCTTTGAAATAACCTTTTAATCACTTTGTGTATAGAAAATATCAAATCTCAAATCTGTGCAAGTTTTATGTTTTTGAGAATTCAGCAAGGATTTATTGCCACATACCTTGGAGTAAAAAGGGAAACTGTATTTTAGTTGAGTTGTATCATTTCTTTAAAATAAACAAATTTTAAAGTCTCAAGAGGAGGTGTTTTTTGCAATTGTCTATTTAGAGTACAAATACAAGTAAGTCTTTGGAATTAGGTCATTCTGTTTGTCTTTGAACTTGAATATTTTGACTCTAAAGTACAATGATATAAATAAAACTTCACAAAAATGGAAACGGAAATGGATATTCCACTTGGAAACGAATTAGGTTTGTTTTCAAGCAGCTAAAGCTGAGTGGGAAGATTGAAGGTCTTTCAAATGTAGACCTGGGCTGTATTTCAGCTCCTCCTGACCACATGGCATTGTATGCTTGGACCAGGACTTTACTTTAAACTGCCTAGCGAAGTGCATATTGATCCATCAGTATGTGAGGATTCTGAAGGTGTAAAACACTGCGAGTGGTTGGTAAGTGGTTATTTTTTATTTACCAACTCCAAAATTTTAATTCAAAATGGCAGCTATAAATGTAAACTGTTATAGTTGTAATGATAAAAATGTTGTTCTCAACTTTTTTATTTTTAATTTTTATGTCATGAGCTGTGTTGGTGTTAGGTGAGAAGAGACGCAGGGACCCAGGTTATGGTGATGAAGTTGATGTAATTTAATTATAAAGATCACTGTCCAAATCAGGCAGCACGGCAACAATTAGCACATAGCTAATACTGGTAGCAACTGACATAAAGACTGTCGACAGAAACAAGCCAACTCAGGACTATACAGTTCAACTGAGGAAAACAGACTAAGAGGTATGACGTGCAACAAATGACGAGGATCTGACAAGGAACACAGAGACAGGTGAGACTAAATACACACAGGGTAATCAAGGGAACGAGACACACCTGGGAGACAATCAACGGGGAAAAAAAACGCAGCGACAGAGACTCACAGGGAACAGGACTACACAGAAAACTGAAAAATAAACACACAGAAACATAGATCACAACAGTAACCCCCCCCCCCCCCTCCCCCCTCAAGGGCAGCTACCAGATGCCCCACACACAAAAAAAAAAAGTCCAAAAAACAAAACGACCCAAAAGGGTGGGCGGAGGGGCGACAGCAGGAGGGCAAAAGTACAGAAAAGGTAAACAGTCCGGGGACCGCCCACGGAACAGGGGGGGGGCGAAGCATGGAACATCCGGTCTTAGAGGCAGAAGGTCGCCAGCCATGATGGCCAGAGTGGTCTGGCGTTCCCACTCTGCCTCCAACAGGAGCCCCTCCAACCCCACAACCGGTAGCCGCGGAGCCCAGTACCCCAGCTGGAGCACCACCCGGGTGGCGAAACCAAGCCAAGCTAAAATAACAAAACTTGTGTCACTGTCCAAATATTTCTGGCCCTAACTGTACATCTAGAACCCATTGGAAATACTCCAGCTCCAAAACTACAGGAACTCAAGAAAATAAACGTGGACTTGATTCTTCAGTACAAATAGCTGAATAATTACAACACAGTTTGTGACTGGGGAATCTGATTTATGAAACTTAAATCACAGACCAAATTTGTTCTTCTTTTTCTTCTTCCAGACTAAAAAAGTCTAAAATTATCTTCATTATCAGATCGAAAATAGTAATCTGATTTTGAAAAAGAAGGAACAAAACCATGGCTGCCTTAAAAAAATAAAAGCAAAAGGTCAAAGCCTAAATACAATGATGCCATCTGACCCTCAAGCGCAAATTTAGCTAGTAGCAATGTGATTGATGTAGACCAATGAGGAAATGTGAATTTAAACAGCCTTCATGTTTAATCACATTTCCTTTGTTAAAACAGGGTACAAAAATAGTTTGATAGTTTACAGGCCCGGCAATATGGCATTGCTCACCCACAGAGTCAGAATAACTTTTTTGGAAAAAGGGTACTTATAAGGGTAGTTTTACTGCACTGTACCTTTTTATTTTACTTGAGTAATATTATTGCTACGTATTTTTTTTGCCCCCTAAAATAAGCCGATGCACTCCCTGTTAAACTCGTTTGGAGCCGGGGCTGTATATGTGAAAGAGTTTGTAAGTTTTGGCCCCTGGCCTCTCACACATCTCTGTCAAGCAAAAACAGGATATCCTGATGTTTCTGCACACAAACACACAACCTTTGACAATACAATGGACCTTTCATTCTCATTTCACCATTATAGTGCAGCTAGAATGACCCGAATCTTTCAGTATATATAAAAGGTTACCAAATTTCTATGTACACTCTGTAAATTTAAGTCTGGCTATGATCTCTGGTATGACCACACAGGGTTGCTGCCAGGAATCTTGGGCCCCATGACAAAAAATGAAATTGGGCCTCTCCTGCGTACCTACTGTTATAATTTCGTTAGTCTATCTGACCCATCAAAGCGTCACAATTTTAAGGTTTTCAACTGCCTTGCTTTGTTTGGTCCAATACTGATACTAACACAATATTCACTGCTAGTGAATTCTACATGCAACAGTCCGCCTACACTATGGAAATAGGTTGTTTACATTTTTTTAAATTAGTTTTAGCTATTTGAAAGGTCTCTCCCCACCAGGAACAGACACAGGTAATGTGCAAAATATTCATGAAGCAATCCAGACTTCTCAAAAAAATGCTATGTAGTTGCATTTTGTTCAAGCTGCAGAATAACTTTAATAAAAAAATGTTTTCTGCATATTTGTTAAAGCTGTCATGTATTGTCATATTTGTTAGCATGTCATGACAGTTTGAGTGTACTAATTCTGTCATAAAATTATATTAAAATATACTTTTAATATATTTTAAGTATACTACTAATATATTAGTAATGTATTTAAATTACACTTAATTTTTATTTTTTATTTACTGCTATTGCTAATAAAGTACAATTAATTAATCATAAACGTCTTCTTTATTCCTACCTTCCTATTTTGTACATTAGATGCATAACTACACTACAATTACATGGAAAGATTAATTACACAAGATGTACAAGGTAATTCAAATATTTTGTTTTATTACCGACATTTTAAAATTGTCCAATTTTACTCAACTTTATGAACTTTACATAAAAATCAGTTGACAAGTCAGAAGTGAACACAATGAGCATGAAAATTTAAGTGTAACTAAAAAACTAATTTATTACTTTAAAAACAAAAAATAAAAGGACTTTTAAAATTCAAAAACAGAGAATTAAAATAAAAGAACATTTTAATGCGAACATCTTATTTCTATTTTTTTCAATAAAGTATTTGTTGTTACATTTGCAACAAATAGCTATGTGCAAATCCAAAGCTGTAGAATTTGGATATTCCAGTAGAGCAGCATCTGCATAACAGAACAGAACAAACTCATTTTCAATATTGACTATGTTAGTCTATCTGGCAATGAACCAAAAAATTACATGTTACATTTTATATATATATCATCTGAGTGACAGAGTAAATAATTTCCGCCCATTGGTGCATGTGTTAGTAATGTAATTCAATGCCAAGAAATAAACCTACCATTCTCTGATAGGATGTTGATTGCAAAGCTTGGTCACCAACATTAGCCTGCAATATTGACAAAAAAAGCAAAACAATACAACAGTTTAATAATTAAAAATAGAAATTAATATTATTAGAGATAAAAATGTAAAAAATAAGATTATTACTTATGAAACCAATGTGAGTTTTTCATATATATTTGCTGCACTGTATATAATTGAATGAAAATAATGAATAAGTAAACTTACCACCAACTAGCAAGATGTTAGCAGCCTTCGTTCCTCTGGGTTCCTTTCGTGACCCACATTTAATTTTCATCGGTTGTTGTCCCGTTGTGTTGTCGTCCAACTCAGACTAGGACATCACCAACTTGAATTTACCAAAATTACTAACCATTATCAAGGTCCTCTCTACTTTTAAGGCAATATTATGCGAGTAAAAATTGCGAATTTGAACAGTGTCTTTTATCCTAGCGTCAAGGCTTCTCTTCTTTTTATGGTGTTTTTATTTTTATTTTTTTTATGAAAGTGTGCAATACCGCCACCATCTGATCTGGAGCATGAACTGGAGCTACTGCCATTGACTTATAGATCTTACATCATACATCTGAAAATGGATTGGGTAAAGACAGCTTCTGTATTTTTGTTAAAAAACTGAAAACAGCAGATCATATTCAGAGAGATTTAAAACTGAAGATACCTGCTACATTTATGGTTAAGGACAAGTGTTGTTTTTGTTGTACCACCTCTGTCACTAAAGTGTCAATGTTTGATATTTTGAGGCATGAACACATTGTTACATTATCATGTTTTTATTCTGAAAATCAATTAGTTTAGCATTTCTGCCGGATTTTCACAAAATGTCAGCCATGACAATGGACAGGGGAACCAACAAGTTCATGTCATCTTTTTTGGACGACATCCAGGTGTTTGAGCCACACAATGCCTCCAACATTGTGCGTGTCATAGCTAAATGCTACCGGTTGATGAGGAAAACAGCAGATCCTCACACCCTCACCATAACTATAGCTGTGGACAAGATCACTGATGCCTATTGTTCTTGCAAGGTCAAGCACGTGGTAGCTGCGCTGTGACGTAAAATGGGCATTAGCTAATGAAGTGCCGCCCCTGTGGTAAGGTCCGTTGCTAGCTAAGGTAATGCATTGTTCCAGCCAAAAACAACCAATAAGAACGAGGAGGATAGTCCTAAGACCATTTCCAGGTTCACAGCTAATGCTGTCAATCAACCTCATTCACTTACTGCTATATGCTAATGGGTGAGAAACAACTTATCATTACAGGAAACCATTTAGCTGCTGTCAGTGGTAGCTATGTGAACTAGACTGAGCATTTACAAAAGCAGTTTATTTATTTTTCTTTTTGCCCATATAAGAAAGATTTCTACATACATTATCCAATATATATTATTAAAAAAAACCAACTTCATAATGAATTTATATTAACTTTATAATGTTAATATAATCACAAAGTTCACAATATAATCATTACTTAAAAAAAAAATCAATTTCGCTAGGGGGGGCCCTAAGCAGCCACTTAGTTTCCTTATGCCTTGGGCCAGCCTTGCCTGACTTTACAATTGTCCTCTGCAGCATTATAACAGCCACAGCCGTGTTTCTATAAACAACAACAACAAAAAATTGTGGGTGGCCCCTGGTAGTCAGTTAGTATTTCAGCTAACTGACTAAAAATAACCCCCCTGCCCTGACTCCGGTTTAAAAAGACTCTTACTCTCAAAGACGTACATAAAAATAATCTCATGTCACTGCTTTGTTGCCGATTATAAAATAAATATATCCATCCATCCATCAGCTTATCCACGATCCGGTTGAGGGGTAGCAGCCTATGAATTGAGGCCCAGTTCCCTTTCAACAGCCTGTTGGACTAGTTCCTCCGGGGGAACCCCACGACGTTCCCATACGAGCCAAAAAAACATTTTCTCTCCAGTGTGTCCTGGGTCTTCCCCTGGAACACCTCACTAGGGAGGTGTCCAGGACGTGTCCTGACTAGATGCCCAAACCACCTCCATTGGCTCCTCTGAATATAGAGAAGCAGTTGCTCTACTCTCAGTCCCTCCTAGATGACTGAGCTTTCTCATCCTATGTTTAAAGGTCAGCCTAGACACGCTATAGGCTATACAAGCATTGTCTCCGCTTGTATCCATGACCTCGTTCTTTCAGTCTTGACCCAAAGCTCATGACCATAGATGAGGGTAGGAACGTAGATCGACCGGTAAATCGAGAGCTTCGTTTTTTCACTCAGCTCTCTCTTCACAACAGACCGGTACAACGCCCGCTTCACTGCAGAGACTGTGTCAATCTCCTGCTCCATGTTTCCTTCATTCATGAACAAGGTCCAAAGACACTTAAACTCTTCCACTTGAGGCAGGACGAGCCCCCTGAACTGGAGAAGCCACTCTACCCTTTTCTGGCTCAAGACAATGATTTGGAAGCACTGATCCTCATCCCAACCAAAAGCTAAATGGACAAAGAAAGACCTATTGGTGTCTTTAATAAAGCTGCTGCTGCTACTGTGTATGATGAAGGACATTGGACATGGAAGAAGTTCCTGAGAGGATTGTTGAGAACTTTGTGCAGTTCCACAGTGATGTTCATATATTACTTCTACCCACTAGTCTTTTCCAAGATACAAAATCATTATTACAGTGATTTTAACTAACATTTTTAAACCCAAAATTGTAAATGAGCACAGAAACAGAAAAGAAAGGGTTTGTTATTATTGCAATTGTCAAATAGCAATGTTATTCTACGCTGTTTGTTTCTGTGTTTCACCTGATAACTAAATCTTGGTTCTCATCTATTGGCAGCATTGTCGAGACAATTTCACAAACTTGCCTTTTTCAAGTTTCTGGAACTTGAATCAGGCAACACTGTAACATTGTAATTCAGGTGATTACTATCTTGCAGATTTTCATGATAACATAATTGTAATACATTATACATTAATGAACACTCCTGCAGAGCAGGACTGTGGGTTGTAAAATTTGCTACATTCATTATATCAGATTTGGTTGCGGCAGGAAGAGGAATGAAACTCAGTTCAGCAATGATGATCATTTCTCTTCAAGTTTGGTTCAGGGTCATGTGAAAGATGAGAGAGTAAGGCTCTTCTTACCTGGGCCATGGTGTTCAGCAGGAAATCCTCTCACTGTTAGTCCTCTGCATCATCAGCTGTGAGCCTGGGATGTTGGTGGTTACTTTACACATCTCACTGCTGTAATGCTTACGACACTAAAGTGCTGGTAATCCACACGCTTCAGCACATATCCTCCTCTGGAAAGCCTGCCCTCCTGCTCCAGCTATCCCTGACTGATCACTTACTTCCTCTCCACAGTGTCTGTAGTGTAGCAATGTGTTTTGCTCACAACTAAAACAAGGAGAATATAATGGTGTTCCCTTTATTCCTGCTTGGTTTTAATCTGACCTCACTCTGCTCACTCCCTACCCTCCTCCTCCTGCTCACTCGGCTCTCTCTCGCCACTGCTTCGCCTCCTGCTCCCCCTGTAAAACCTCCTGCTGTTTTGCTCTCCCTCACAGCATT
Source organism: Micropoecilia bifurca (assembly GCA_903067075.1). NCBI lineage: Eukaryota > Metazoa > Chordata > Actinopteri > Cyprinodontiformes > Poeciliidae > Micropoecilia > Micropoecilia bifurca. The sequence continues at coordinate 4,617 of CAEGAF010163447.1, read as the reverse complement.
AGGAACTCAGAGAAGGGAGGGGGAGGGATCAGAGGACGTGTGTGTTTGTGTGTACCATGTGACCTTATGGTGTTTTGGATTCACCCAGCAGCTGTTACTCTGTTCTCAAAGGTTTACACACTGATGTGAATGTGGGTTTCTGGAAAACACTGACAGATTGCTAGTTTTCTGTTAGAGAGTTCCATTTTTGTTTGCAAACACCCAAGAAAACTGAAGATAACATTGTTGTGCAGCAGCTAGATGGCAGCATGGTATGAATATGTCTCTGTCCTGTCTTTGAGGCTAAGAGGCATAAATTCGATAAGCTTTTCTGGGAGACAGAATAACTAAAAATGTACACGTTTGGCCTGAGAAAGGTACGAAACTAAGTTATTTTGAGTTAAGTAGTTTTGATTGAATTATTTTGAGTTGAATAGTTTTGTTACTGAAGTGAAACGTCAGCAGTGGGCATACGCAGTAAAGTGCGGGATGCTTGTTTGTGGACTTGCACATTGGAAGAAACAGAGTTTCTCTACAGGTGAGTTATTCGCCTTCAGTATATGTTATCTACTACTGAGATGTTGCATGAAGGTCTTTGCAGGCTAATATACTAATATTAGCATGGGCTTATGGGTAGTGTTGTAGTGCTCAAGACTGGTCTTGGTCTCAAGACCACTTTTTGATGATTTTGGTCTCGTCTTGGACTCGGCCGCATTTGGCCTTGGTCTTGTGTTGGTCTCGGACAATATGTACAATACTGTATGTTTCATTTCCTATGATAAATGCTGTCACTTACTGCTCTTATTATGGGGGTGTTGACTGATGTGTCACACACATTTGCGACGAAGCTGTAACCAAAGTCTGGAAAATAGCAATGTGACATTCACGAACAATCCAATTCTTCTGAGTGGTTCTTTCCTGTAAATGATAGGACTGAAGTCTCACTGAGAGCCGTTATTTGTTTTTGTAATGCTCTGCGCACACTGCAGAAGCTAGTATTACTATATTGAATGAAATATATATTTATTTAATCATCAAAAAAATAAAATACAAGAATGTAAGATCACACAGTGCATGTTCATTGCTCTTTATTTTTGTCACCTGTCATCCGTGTGCTACCTGGAGCAGGAGACAGAGTGACAACAGTCACAATGAGCTCCTTGTGCTTGGTCATTTCTTACTTGTTGCTCCTTTGTCAGTGTTAATTATTGAGCATTACTTACCATTAGAGCACCGTCATGATTGCTATGTTTAATGGTTCAGACAGTGGTGGTTTCCAACATAGGCCATATGAACAACTACTCAGGGTGTTATTTTGTTAGGAGCGACATGGGAACTCGGCAGATTGTGACACAGATATGGAAGCAAAGCAGAAGAAAGAAGAATTTGAATGATAATTCAATATCAATATTTAATATCAAGGTGTTTTTTATGAGAATGTGGATCTTTCAGATCAATTTGAGAAGCAATTTTAACCATATTTCACATTTTATTGTGCGCTGATCTTGGTTTTGACTCAGTCTCAACCTCCCTCGGCCTTGGAACCTAAAAGTCTCTGTCTTTTCTTGGCCTCAGTGTACTCTGGTCTTGCTCTTGGCTTAGTCTCGGGTTAGGTGGTCTTGACTGCAACACTGCTCATGGATAGAAAAAATTGCATTCACACTGCAACCTGAAGTGACTCAATTCCGATTTTCTTTTTTGATGTAATGCGACCTGTATCTGATCGTCACATGACAGTCTGACACAGTCTGAACAGTACAGGTCGGATTCTTTTCAAATGCAAACTGGCCACTTGGATATCCAATACGTGTCCAATTCATATGCGACCTAACGTCCAGGTTGCATTCATCTGAACTGAACATCACTGATAATCAACAAATGTCACTATTCTGCATTCTGATACGTACAAGCGGGAAGATAAACAACAACTATGACGGACTAAATGAGGATTACCGTAGTTTCCGCACTATAAGGCGCACCTAAAAACCTTGAATTTTCTCAAAAGCCGACTATATATGGACCAATATTGAGCCACTAGTATAGCAAATACGGTAAGCAGCTGCCCACTTCATTTTTGGCTGTAGAAGAAGAAACATACGGTGCATGCTGGGATGGTTGCTATGAATGCTGGTTTGTAATCTATTAATAAAGTTTGACTGACATATCTACCTACCGACCGTCTAGAATCAGGTCGTCTGCAGGTCATTTAGCACCACGTTCTCCACAAACATGCTGTGCGCGAACGGAGAAGCGTGACCATTATCCGGCCTCCCCAGATGATGTGGCAGAAGGCTCTCCTCCAGACCAGAGTCGGACTGTTTTGTTGACTTTCCCTTTAGTGCAGCTCCATCTAGTGGATGCATAAAGTAACTCCAGCCTCTACTGTAGTTTCTATTCTATGTGGCTTATAATGTGGCACGCCTTATAATGCAGAAATGGAACACATTAGATATTAGGTATTATTTGTTATATTAATTCTGTTTTCTTTCATTTTTTCATCTTTATTATAGTTGGAGTGGAGTTCTGTTTGATGGCTTCCTGGAGGTAGGTAGTCATAAACTGAGCTGATGCTGCCAATAGCTTTTCCGTCTCCTGCTATCAACTTTATTGCTTTGCTTTATATAGAAAGTATTCCTATCCATAGGTCTGTTTCCATTTTGTATACTTGCTCTATTTTTTTATATATATATATATACCTAAATGCTTACCTGACCAATTGAGGTGACAGTGTACATCCTCTTGATTACTGACAAATATGTCAGAACCATACAGATCTGACGTAACCATGGTTACGTCAGATCAATCTAAATCTTTATTTCTCATTAAAATGTTTTTCTAATTTTAAGACATTGTAAAATTGTATCTTTGTTCTGCTGTTATGATGACTGCATTATCATAATTAAAAATTCTTGTAGACTGACCATAATTGTCATGACACTTATTGTCATGATTTGTGGTGGTGAGGTAGACATGGTGGACCTAGGTATGGAGAGTAAATGATGGTTTAATGATGAACAAACAAAATAATCCAGGCAGCACAAGTGAGCAGAGACAAGGAGCTCAGATACTAGTAGTAACTGGTACAATATACACAATTACAGGCAGAATAGAGGAGCCGACAAGGAAACACAGGCACAGGCAGCATTAAATATACAGCGGAATAATCAAGAAAACAAGACACAGCTGAGATCAATCAAGGGGTAGCAGAGACTCAACTGACACAGAAACCTAAATAAATTCACAGAACAAAAACAAATCCTCACACTTATACAACTCACATAAGAGTTTATTGAAATAAAGGCACTTTTTGAAACTATTTTCAGTAATTCACATTTTTTATAGAAATTAATGGGACAATCGATTAAAATCAAAAATGCCATGGAAAAATCTTGTAAGTCATATCATCCAGCCATATTCAGTACATTGAATTATATGACTAACTACATATTACTTAATATTCACATTTCTTTGCTGGTATTACTTGAAAGTATTGCATTTTAAACCTCCCTTGGACGTTCCTGTATATATTCTGCACCTGCCATCTTTGTTCACTTGAAGAGCTGAATAAATTTCGCTGAAGTGATCTCTGGCCTTGGGCAGTCATTGTTTTATTTGTCCAAGTCATAAGAGAACCCCGTCACACAAACATAAACACTGACGTTAAACATATACCAGGATTAGATAGGTGACAAATAATTTTAATAATTAAAACATTTGACAATTAAATATGGTTTCATTGATTCTCCAGTTACTAAACACGAGTTTGATAAAAACTTTGTGACCATATTGCATTTAGTTTTTGGAAGTATGATCCAACTGAGTGACAAGGCTGTTACAGTTTCACCAGCAGATGTCACTAGTGAGCAATGAATGAAGCATCAAGTAATGAACCTTTTTGCAAAGCAAAGTGTTTGAAAGCGTCATTGCTTCATGGGGCTTCATTTGCCCATCACTAGTTGATCCACCGTCAGTTTTCGACTTCAACCATACTGACTATAATTCAACATTGATTTAACATCATGTGCTATCTGGGTAGTTCTTCCCCAAACCTTGTCCTTAATCAAACTGACCTGCATGTTTTCAGTTCAGAAAAACCCCATTAATCAGATGTCAATTAATATTATGTGTGTTGAATTAGGGAAATGCCTAAAACTTGTAGGGCCTGGAGGACCAGTGCTGAAACACATTTGATTTGACGTTGGCATTTCTTTTATTTGATGTCAACCACAAAGCAACATTGATTCAGTGACACTGTTTCAACGGTTTCATTGGATAATACATAATAATACATATAATAATATAAAAATAATACAGGTGTCTATAAAAAATGCAATGAACATTCAACTTAAAATTGATAGGGCCAACAGCAGCCAATCAAAGTGGAAAAAATATTCTTATTTGGCATTTTTTGTTGTTAAATGTTCCACAAAATGACCAGATAAAAGATGAACAACATGCCAGTTTAAACTTTGAACTATTTGCAAAACGACTGAGCTCTGCAACATTAAACATGGATAGAACTGTAACTACATTAATCATAACTCTTCTTCTCTTCAGTGTTTGTCAGTTTCTGGTGGTGCAGCTCTGTGCTGCCTTCAGGATAATGGGACATCAGAGCATCATCCATAAAACTTCACC
>CAEGAF010163446.1:0-21947 GCA_903067075.1 Micropoecilia bifurca | reverse complement strand
GACAGACAGACAGACAGACAGACAGACAGACAGACAGACAGACAGACAGACAGACAGACAGACAGACAGACAGACAGGTTTTCTCTGGGTGCTCCAGTTTCCCTTTAAAAAAAGACAACAGATAGATAAGAGTGTAATCTTTAAATATACATTTTCTGCAGGTGCTCCAGTGTCTCTTAAAACACAAGTGACAGACACTGTAATTTGCTCTGTTAGTAAAATCAACTAATATTGTTTTGAACAAAAGTTTTCTCAGGGTGCTCCGGTTTCTCTACAAACACAGACAGATATTGTCTGTCATTTTGTCTATCACTTGGGAAATAATTCTACTTTAAGCATAAGTTCTCTGCAGAGTTTATAGAGGCTGAAGTGCCTCTACTCCTCTCCTCTATAACTAAGTAATATTTTTAACAGATATTCATCATCCTTTTGAATTACGTAGTGTCTGAGGCATCCCAGGTAGAGTGTTGTACATGATCTGGGTATTCCATATCCCAATATGTTTTTCAAAATAAGACAAACATTATGCCAGTATGTGGTTAGCTTTTGACAGGACCAGAATATGTTTGTGTGACCTACATCAGTCTGGCCACAAAGTCTCCAGGATGTCTGTGAACTGGATACCATCCTGGTCCTCATCTTTGGTTTTATAAAAAATCTAATCATGTTTTTCCAAAGTCCCTCCAAACACAGGAGCAGGTGGCTGTGCACTGCATTTTACAAATTTTAAACCATTCCTCCTCGCTTATATGTTCTTTCAGTTCCTCTTCCCATTTTTCTTTCATCTACATAGCAGATGTCTTCCTACCTGCCGTCAGTCCCTGATATAGTGCTGAAATAACTCGGAATTTATTTCCTTCATAGGCCTTAGGAAATATCTCTATTATATGCAAGTATCTATACTGGTCTTGGTCCTCCAGTTCATATTTTTCCTTTAAGCTATTAAAACTCAGCAGTTTGCCCTTTTCAGCCAATTTACACATTGCTGTGGCACCTTTATTTGCCCATTGTTTGAAACCTATATCATAAATACCTGATGATCGGGTCCCAAGCAAACCAGCTCAAACTCCTTGTTTCTTTCTCTAACTTGTAATGATCAATTACTGTGTTCCATATTTCAACTGTAGTCTTAGAATATCCTTTATGACCATTAAAACTCTCCTCGATTGTATCAAATCTGAAAAAACTACTCTTAGAGTCAAGTTAATTGACGCCAACATGTTCTTTCCTCCACAGGTCAGGTCTGCTCCTTTTAATCCTTATCTCCAGAATTTTCTAATAAATAGATCAAGAGGATGGATTGTTTATTTTCCCTGCACAAATCAAAACAATGCTCGAAGCACATTTGACCAAAAAATTGGCGTCAAGACCCAAAACCTGTGATTTTGTGGATGTCCTTAATGAGTAAAGTAAAGTCAATGTTTTACTTTGAGTTTTTCCTTTTACACTCAACATATTTTTCCTCTGTGCCTGAGCTAAATTAATGAGGAAAAATGCAACGGCAGCCAACATCAAACATGTTTGCCATTAGCTTTAAGAGCCAGACTTCTGGAGTTTGACTGCAGAGACATAAAATATCTATAGAACAACGTCTTACCAGTGAACATCTGCAACACAGTTAAACTATTATAAGGAAAACACAGACTGGTTATATTAGACACGATATAGTTTGCATATAAGAAAAAGTGACACAGTTATTGAATCAAACTGGCTTATTCACACCTGTGTGCATCAAGTCAGAATGCTAGCCAAAACTGCTTACTGCTTTTAACTCACTGGTTGGGGTGCTTGTTGGTTAAGTCTCCAAGCAATTGCATCCTTAAATCTTGTCTGCATTTGGTGTTCTGCACATATCATCTATCTTTATAAATTTTTGGCTTCAGAATGAGTGTTCTGCCCCTTTTCTGTACGTTATATTTTTCAGGTTCAGGTACAACTAAAAATATGATACGTACCTTTTCACTTAGAGTTATATGGAACAAGTTCCATCTTTAGTTTAGTTAGTTCCTCACAGAGGTCAACACCTTTACTGCTCAAAGTGACCAATCCTGAGCTATATTTGTTTTGCTTTGATCTCAAAAAGAAAACACATGTAGTGAATTTAATTATCTGAGATCTGACATTTTGGCAGAGTTTACATCCTAATGGCTGTAATGGGTAATGTAATTGTCTTAGTGCTGATTCTCTTTTTACTAATTGCTGAAAACGCATCCCTAATCCCATAAGTGATTTTGGTAACATAGTGTAAAATGTCCAAATTGATATGAAAAAACACGTTGATCCTCTTAATTACGACTAAAAGGAAAATAAACGCCCGGTCGCCGGCTCCTCGCTGAACCATCATCAGTATTCTGGACAGGTACTTGGCCTGTAAACTGAAGAGTGGCCTGTGTTTGTAATCTGCTGTGAAAGCTGAGTGCTGTGAAGGAAACATCTCAAGCGTTCAGCAGGCGACGGCCGCCTGCTCCTTTTGCTACAGTCAATCTCTCGCTTGACTCTTCCCTCCCGTCTTGTTGGCTATAGTGTGTGTGCGACGGTTTCAGAGAAACACGAGTACACACAGACAGACGGAAAACACACACACACAAATACAGAAAAACTGTGAATCATCCATGCAGGGCGAGTAAACCCGCTAGCTGCCGGTGGGAGGGCGCCAGCTGGGCGCCCGTGAGTCGGGCTGGGGTGGAGAGTGAGGGGCGTTCGGCTGTAATGATTTGCTTTGGCTGACTCGCCCTTTCAAACCGTTTTAACATCTGATTGATCAGCCTTCAAATGGAGCCTTTATGAGGTCTAATAACACTTATTCAGAAAAGTTTGAAAGATGAAATGGCAAACGAGAAACCTGCCTGCGGGCAGATTTGGGGAGATGTTTCTGCTTCGTAGATTTTTCTCCTTGAGCTGACACCTGGGCTTTCAAGTTTAGTTTTCCTGAGTGGTGAAAACATGCTGAACTATGGGAAATTGTAAACGGATGTGCTGCATTGTAATGTTTGGATCTGAACCAGCGACATTTCTTTACGTATAGCGAGAGGATAGTAACCAGGAACATTTAGTAAAAGTTCATTTACTTTACCATACTTGTTACTTTTACCTAAAACTGTAGTAACTTTAATATACATATTAAAAAGTTTTCATATTTCAGAAATTGCCACTATGCAAAAGTACAATATGGGAAATAACCTGTGGAAAAAATTGAGCTGCACCTCACAACTTCCACTCTGTCTGCTATGCTACAGCTGCTTTCCGATAGAAAAGCCAGCTAAATGCTCAGGCTAGTTAGCTTTAGCAATGATGGCGGATAACACTTTCTCCATGTTACAAGTCAAATAATCTAGTTGAACTGGAACTTTCTCATCAATATTAAGAAATAATTTAATTAAAACAAGTTCCTAAATCTTGCTGAAGTTGGTACACTTGAAATAAGGCAAAACTACAATATTTTGCACTAGAAACTAGGCTAAAATACTTGGTAAGAGTTTATGGTTTTGCAGTGAAGTAGTTTGGGGAAAAATCTGTGCAGGAACAGGGAAAAGTGGAAAAACCGAAGCAACATAGCACAACTCTGTAAAGTCCAAAATAAATATTTTTTTCAGCTTTAAAACTAATCATCAGACACCAAAGTATAGGAACATTTACATATCTGCTCAGGCTCTTTGACTGTTTTTGACAACTGTACAGAAATAAAAATCAAGTGTGCAGAACTCATAAGCGAGAGCTGTTGAAAAACAAATATGCAGGTACCGAGTGTAAACCGTGAGGTTATGAACAAAACTCAACGCTGCCTGCATGTGTAAAAATGCTGGCCAGCAGAGAGTGTTGGAGACACCCAGGGGGACGGGCAGGACAGCTGGAAGGAGATCACTGTGTTACATTCACAGCGCAGCTCCTAGCAGCTGGCCACCTCTTTGCTATCTGTCTGTCTCACACACACTCGTTGGCACAGAAGTAGGCTGTGTGTATTCTCAAGAGCAGGGAGACAATCTCAAGGAATCAAAATGAGAAGGAGCAGAATATTGCGCAATATGCCTTTCAGCGGACAGAGATGGTGATGCTAGCGCTGAGACGAAGTGTCATAGTTTAGCCTTCTGAAGAAATAAAAGGTTCAGCCGAAACAGAGATCCTGAGAAGACAGGAGGACGTTAAAGGAACAAAAAGCCAAACTGAGTTTTGTTCATGAAACGCAACCGAATGCTAATGAAATCACCAAATGGTTTTCTTTCACCTGCCAACCCGACATCAAAGTCACTTTCCCGTGTCTGAAATGATGTTTAATGTCAGTAGGAAGACACACAGAGGGAGCGCCGTGTGTTCTGTGTCGACCCTGCTGCCATTTTCAATACGCCTCAACGGGAAGCAACTGTAACTGATAACATAACTCACTGGACCTGCTGTGTGCAGACTTTATTTCAGGCAATGGTTTTAGTTTAAATGAACTAAAGCAAAACACTGAATCCAACTTCCACATTTGGGGAATACTGTGAAAGAGACCCATGACATCTTTTAAAATGATATAAATTTAATAAGCGACCTTGTGCAGAGTTTTTAAAGTTGACTTGTTATGCTTCCTTAAACAGGTTAGGATAGGGCTATGGGATTTACGAAATAGATTTTTTTGCACAAAATCAAGATTTTATTCTCGTCAGTTCTGCCCTTTCAGAAGGAAATGTTTTAGGGTGTCTCGTCAATTTAAATTTAAATAATCCCCTGCTGGCCAGGCCTCCCAACGCAACGTTGACTCAGACATGAAAATGGCTGCAAAAGGTTGCACAATTACACAACTGCACATTTAGAAGCACATTTAGAAGCAGTAGAAAGAGCATAAATGTGCAACATGTGAATTTTACATCATACTTTTAAATTTAATCTTTGTGTACTTTTAATTTTATTTTTGTTGTGCTTTGCATGTTTTGTTTTCCCTTTTAACACCCAAATGCGCTGGGCTGAAAGTGGCCGTTTAAGGAGGCGGCGCCCACTGATTGCGTCCCGTAATCAGTGGGCTCAGGTGTCAGCAGAGGCTGATTGAAGCCAGAATTAAAGGAGCCTGGAAGAAGGAGAGGTGGTGTGTAGACTGATCCTGTGACAGATGCGCCGCCGAGCGAGGGGCGGCAGGAATCCGCACACCAGGCGCCGAGAGGTGGGCCGATGGCTCAGCGCAGAGGATCGGGGCAGAAGGGAACCTGGGTCAGCCTGAAAAGGGCCGTGGCAGAACAGAGCTGGAGCGTCGCAGAGTCAGCTGAGGATCGGCAAGTGAACGCCGAGCAGCTGATGAGTGGAGCCCAACTGGTGGCCTCGGATTGGTGACTTCCTTTAAGGACAATTACTGAACTTTGGATTTTATTAAGAAGAAAAGGACTGTTTTATTGTGTCGCTACAAAAAGTGACTCTTTGTAATAAAATATTCTGAATTTGATCGTTCTGGAGTTTTGGGTTTTTGAGTCGTTTGTTCCCCCTTGTATCAAGAACAAAGTGTGGGGCCATATTGGTCACATGCTCCATTAGACCCTGAAAATGTGGCATTTTTACTCAAGGTTATGAACCCCAAGCATTTCATGAATGCTCATACCTACGTCAGACTTCTGTCCAAGTTTGAAAAGTCTCTCAGAAGCATTCACTTCCTCTCTGTGTCTGAGTGGGCTGGTTCTTCCTCCAGCATGTTTTGCCATATTTCTGGCAATGCTGCCTGAGTAGATTTTTTTTAAGCACATTGGATGAGTTAGGCGAATTGCTCTCTTGAGAAAGCTTAAACAGAAAATATGCTTAAAAAGTAATCCTGGCAGTAGACTTTCTGCTTATGCTGCTAAAATCAGTGATGAAAGGAAAGAATGGCTTTTGGTTGTATCAGATCTCGATTTCTGAGCCCTTCTGTACTCCTCTGGGTCATAAGATAATTCATAAAAAATCAGCAAGAAACTCTGGCAGACGATTTGGCTTTTTGTCATAAACTAAAGGTTCAGCACTCAGCGGCGTTTAAGGACTAAGTTGAAGCAGGATTCAGGTGTAGACCTCAGGTTTGAGTGAAACATGAAAAAGGAAGCTGCATTTTGTGAATTTAAGGCAAATATCTGATTCTGGGAGGGAGAGATTGAGCTGTAAGGTGGGGGAATGGTAAAGTCTCATTGTGAATCTGGCTATTGCAAAATACAGCACAAGTTTTTACTTGTAGACAGAAGCAAGAAAAGAGTATAAATTGAAGAAATGCTGACAGCACTACTGAAAAGCAAAAAAAAAAAAAAGGCTAGCTGGAGGAAGGAAAAGTGGCCAGAAAGGCTGGATCCCACAATTGCAGAAATATGGTTGAGATAAGGCCAGAATATACAGAGCAGAAAGCAGCAGCTTTCTTTAACCTACGCTGACGTGTGTGTGTGTGTGTGTGTGTGTGTGTGTGTGTGTGTGTGTGTGTGTGTGTGTGTGTGTGTGTGTGTGTGTGTGCTGCAGTGAAGCCTGAGGCTGCACCCGCTGAGAACAGTTAGACTGGGAATCACACTACATGTTGGAAGCAGATCAGCACAGACTGCTATTCGTATTCAAGCCTCAGAGAACATGCATCGTGTTGCACCACCACTTAACACACAACATGGCAATAATTTCTCCACATCAAGCAGTCATTTACATAAAGCAAGGTTCTGCACACACCATTGCTTACTTCTAAAAATACTCTGTGCTGTGTGTCAGCTAGCTAGCTTGGAAACGGATAAAAACACGCTTAGAGCTGGGAGAGGAGGAGCAGATGGTGTTTTTGCACGCAGGACTGTGTGCAGGATTTTGGGGTTTGAGTGTGTGCAACTAAAAATAACTGATGGGGGTCACCGGTAAATGCATTATTAAAAAAGGTGAGCATTAACACCTGTCGCACTGCTACACCTAAGTGCTGTAACAGATAATTAGACGACGGTTAGATCCCAGGAGACGGATCAGGAGACGCAGGACGTGGTTTTGACAAGTCAAAGATGTTTCCTGGGAGCTGGGATGTTCCTGGATGCTGCTTGTGGTTTGGAAAAGTATTTATGCTAATGGGACATTTTGTTATGTTACAACTACAAATATAATTGTTGTTTTGTATAATGAACCAGCAGACAGTTGGTTATTCATGTCTGTTATAAAACATGCAGCTCTAGAAAAAATTAGAGAGCACAAAACTGAACCACGTTGAAAACCTCCTGGTTATTCCTCCAAATAGTGATTTATGAACTTTACTGAGTTAAAACATTAGTATTGTTGCTTCATAATTAATATGAACTTGTTTTCTTTGCATTATTTGACATCTGAAAGCCCTGCATCTCTGATGTTATTTTGACTGTTTCTCCTTTTCTGTAAATAACTGAATTTTTTGCTTGGAATTTCAGAGGCATGTTGTCAGAAGTTCATAGAATAAAAGAACAAAGTTCACTTTACTCAAACATAAACCTATAAAAAGTAAAATCAGAGAAACGGATCACTTTAAGTTGTCTCTTAATTTTTTACAGAGCTGTATAATATATTGACAAATCGAAACAAAGCCAATTTTGAAAAAAAAAAAAAAATAAATTTGTTTTTCAATAAAAAGTTTTAGTGCTAGGATAAGGTGTTTGTTATTTTGCCAAACTGCAATGGAAACACGTTTTTCCACATCACACAAGTCACACAAGTCATAAGACCAACAATCTGATGTTTCCACTGGCAGAAACCAGGAAGAAATCGACAGGAAGTACTTGGAGGATCCTGGGCTGCATGTTCTTTGATGACATATTGTGTTCAACTTATTCATGTCTGATTTTAATTGCGATAACAACTGTAACATTTTGTTTTGCAGCAACAGGGGAACACTGACAAACCATTTCTAATGGTAAAGCAGCTTGTGACTGACTTTTTCTTGTCTAATCGTTTTTTACAAAATACCTGAAGCTCAGTCAACCTTGGTGGAAAAACAAAGTGTCTGATTCTTAATTTTCCTCTCATACTGAATTGCATTACAGCTCTCATATGTCTTGCTAGTGATGTTGTGAAGTCTGACGTTTTTCATTGCCTCTAACTTGTTTCCTCTCTAAATTTCCTGCACTGTATGTTAAAGATATTCAGTACTGCCTCTTGTGAGGGAGCTAATCATTCTTTAAAGCGTCTCCCTGATCTGCCTGTTGTGTTCACCAACGTTCTCTAATAAACCAGAAAAGTCTACCGGATCTATAATATTAGTAAAACAGTGGAAGAATTTATCCGTGATATAGAGAACAGATCATTCTCTACATCTCAACAGCAGCAGTTGGCATGGAGTTACAAAGCTATTACGCTTCAAACCTTAATTTATTAGACACTAAAAATCTGGCCACCCTTATAAATATTTTATGAGGCTCTAAAGGAAAATATAACCATCACAGGATGAGGAAAGGTGTTAGCAGCGGAGGTAGCTCCTCTTCTTTATTATGCTGCTGTCCGACTGGAGGGAGAAATAATTACGTGTCCCTTGTATTTCTTTCTTGTACCAATTTGTCTGACCTCTGAACGCTCTGCTGAGGCAATGCCAGTGGAAACAGTGGCTCACCACAACATAAAGGAAATCATATGTAGCAAAGTTGCTAATTAAGGGTCGCAGAAACTATATTTTTAGTCAAATGTTTGGAAAATTCACTGAGTGATGTGCACAAGCCTTCTAATAAAAGTAATATATATTATTTTTTATTGACATTATGAAGTCAGAATTTGGAGCAGACAAACCAATTACTGAAAAATGTAAGCAGTGGCATGGTGTGTGCATTTCCCTTCTATCAGATTTATAAGGCTCTGAGGAGCAGATCTTTATTATATTTATGCTTTTCTACTGACTGATCTGTTGGAACTCAAAATATGCAGCGTTCCTTCTTGTAATGTCGTCGTTAATGGATCCCTGTGGGATCATTCGTCTCCCGTCGTCTGGGTTCCTCTAACCAACGTAGAAACCATCTGACTGGTCATTTGTAGAGTTACGGGACATGGATTAATGAGAAAAACAATAAAAAAGAGCAACAAATGACCAACAACACGATGTGAGGATTCACTTGTACTCAGTGAAACATGACTGCAGGTCCAGCTGAGACCCATTAATAAAGTCAGCCGGGTCAAAATCTAAACTTTCATATTTTAAAGTTTGGAGCTGGAAATAGTTGTTAGATTTGGTTCGACTTTCATCCCAAAAGAAACTCGAAAACTGAGCAGTAATTTCACTTTTCCAACTGTGAGACGTTTCCATTTTTTCCTGAATGAAATCTACTTTAAAACTTATGCCTCTCTAAAAGCTACAAAGATGGCGTCTGTCGTCTTTTCAGTTGATTTTACTGATCAAGAACCAACTTAATTAGAAACAATCCACTGCATTAGAGCCTTTGAAATGAAGAAACCGACATCAACCGTTTGTCTCTAGCAGTTCAAGTGCTGCTGTCGCTAACATTAGCTCTGCTAATAATGCTAGCAGCACTGAGGTGGTGATGTTGGCTTGCAGTGCCGTAATGCTTGTTGCAGAAGTTAAAAGAAAAAAAAGGTTTCTGCCCAACAAGTCCAACAACCTATTTTGATTTATTACTTATTGTCAGAGTTTTACTGAACAAAATGATGCAACAAGTCAGAGGGAAAGTCTGTGACCTGTGATTCTTTATGCAACAAAATGCTGCTGCAAATTTGCATTTAAACTGCAAAATGACGCCACCAAAAAAATCATATATTCATTTTAATGAAAACAATGTCAGCTGAACTCCAGCTGTTTGCTAAAAGTCTTATGAGTTTCTGATTCCCAGTGAGGCTGGACTCAATCCAGGTTAACAGAGAAAACCAGGAGATGGATGATCCATCAGAGCATTGATGTGTGAACGTCTAAAACCTGAGCAGCAACTTTGTGGGAAATATTCATAATAGCATTTTTGGTTTTTTCCCTTTCGTATCAATAAATATTTAGTTTTTTTTTAGCTTTGTTCGTTTTTAGGCTCAACATATGAAATCCTCTCCTTGAGACTTCCTTCAGATTCACAACTGGCTTATTTTTGTCACCCTTTATTACTCTGAATGGTTTGGTACTGATTGTTTATCAGAGTGAGTTATGAAAAGCTTCTTTCTCTTTTATCATAAAATAATATGCCAATTCTCACAGCAACACCCTGATTATTAGAGAGACGGTATGAATGGAGACCAAACAGGAGATTCGTGTCTTTAAAGGCTCTTTGGAGGCCTGGAGGCCATGAGAGCTTGTCAGTTTGTATGTGGCCGTCTGAGAGCGCCGGCTGTCCCTGATGGGTCTCTGCTTCACTTTACAAACGAGTCAACAAGTGTTACGGTGCAGGACATGTTTACTGAAATGTCTCCAATGCTTTTGGAGAACTTGAGCTTCTTATAAACAGAGTCTGCAAGGGTCTCTGTGCAAATGTAATGTCTTCCGGGATTTGAAACGTTACTTTACCTGCGATGTCGAATACGAAAAAAAAAAAAACCCTCTGAGATTAAGTAAGAAATTTTGTAGGAAAGAAAGAAATTCCTGAGCTCCAAAAGATGAAAAATTGCAAGAAAAATGTAGATATTTTCAGATGAGCCTCTAATTTTTTAAAAGACATTTCTGGGTTTCCAAAGTCCAAATTTAGCTAGAAAAATCTCTGAAATTTTCAATTTTTTTCTTGCAGATTTTCAACTTTTGGAGCTCAGAAATGTCTCTGTTTTTGCTGGAAAGTTTCTGAGATTAAGCGCAAAATATCAGTTTTTTTGGTGCATTTTTGCTCCTCCTTTTTATCCTCATCTACCATTATCCAAATATTCTGTCATAGTTACCAGCAGAAGGTGTGAGGGCTTCATCTGCACATGGCAGCGAGTCTAGTGAGCACAGATGAACGAGTCCTCACTGACCTTTTCGTCCATGTTTGGACACTTCCAGTGACTTTTTGAATATTCTCCTAATTCATCCACATCATCCGTTGCTGTTGGTGTTTATTTTGGCAGGTAGATGGGAAGTGATGTCTATCTTCAGCAAACACAAACCAAATACCAGGTACAACTTTCGTAAACAACAAAGAATATCCAAAGTTGATGTCAGCGATACCTCTATAAGTCATTAGTCTCGTTAGATGGAGAAAATGCGCAGAAGCAAACTTTCATTCATGTTTTTCAAAAACTCTTTCCTGTTTCTCTTTCTTATAATGGCTCTAATTCAGCCGAAACTTGCAGAGGCTGCAAGAAAAGTACTTTCAGAAGGTTGAGCCTTTGCTCTCTTCAAAGAGTCAAAAAGTTTGGAGCCCGAAGAAAAGATTTAAGCACCACAAAGCTCCAAAGATGACAAGGAAAACAGAATGTTTAAAGGTTTGGTGGAGACGTGCATATGAGAGGCAGAATTCTCCAAGGATGGAGAGAAATCGTCTGTAGCTTTCTGCCGTTCGGAGGTCTTTAGCTGCAGCTCACAGATTTAAAAATCAAGCTCAAAAAGCGGAGAACACATTAGTCCTTAACTAAACCTTGGAGAGATGAATTGGCCAATTCTGAGTCAAGTTGACTTTGAAATTTCTCACAGATGAGCGGAAGAGAGCTGGTGTTTCTGAACAGCCATCAAGTACAACACAGAGTCCTAAACCACTTCCAAACACTTACTGCCTGGTTTTTCATCTACCATTAATTTTTACTGATGCTTTTGTGAACTTCACACCTACAATCTAACTCCAAAAAAAAAAAAAAATCAGCCTTGTATTTATTGTAAATCACCTGAAAAAGTAAAGTTTACCCAAGCAAAAATGTCCTTTCATTGAAATTTATTGTGTTTAGTTTCTAGTGCAAATATCTTAGTTCAGTTCAAATCACACAAAAGTAACTTACAAGGAGCTTTAAGCAAGAGAAAAGAAGCTTGTTTTCAGTCAATTTCTTAATTTAAATACTATTTATTGTTGAGCACAAAAGTGACAAATAAGTCTGATGCCATTTCATTAATGTTGATGAAAAAGTTCTAGTTTCACCAGCTGATCATTTCAAGAAAATGTTTTGTTAGAAGTGAAATAATCTCCCACTTTTCTACTTAAAGTGATCAGTTTCTCTGATTTTACTTTTTATAGGTTTATGTTTGAGTAAAGTCAACTTTGTTCTTTTATTCTATGAACTTCTGACAACATGCCTCTGAAATTCCGAGAAAAAACAGTTTTTATTTGCAGAAAATGAGAAACAGTCAAAATACTAACAAAGATGCAAGGCTTTCAGATGTCAAATAATGCAAAGAAAACAAGTTCACATTAATTTAGAAACAACAATACTGATGTTCTAACTCAGTAAGAAATCAGTATTAAATCAAGCCCCTGTATTTTGCTGGAAAGTTCCTCGTAAGTTAGTTTTGTCTAATTTCAGATGTAAAAAGATTTGCAGAAGAAACTGGAGCAGGAACACTTGGCAACATTTTGTGTTTCTGCAGAAACTCTGCAGAAGCTTCTCATGATTGGAATGTTTTCACATCACCGGATGGCCTCTCCTGTTTTGAACCAGCCATTGGCTCCTGTTTTTATGTGGGTTTTATGTTTGCAGCCTCCCACTCAGAGCCTAATGGATGAGAAGCTGGCCGTTCCCCGCCAGGCTGACGGGTCGCCTTGAAAGGAGCCGGCGAACCCAGGCAGCAGGTCTGAGGAAGCAAAGATGACGGTCATTATCTCTTCAACACTTGCCATAATTGGCAGATGTCCAACGACCTGCTCTGACAGGTGCTCTGCCTCACCTGCTCTGCAGCTCCCAGCTGTGAAGGGAACGAAGTGAGCTTTATATAGTCGCCACATCAGACAACGCGCTCCTTTTTTTTCTCCTCCAAAGTTGCTGTTTTGGCTTTGCACCATTTGAAATTCACCCTTCCAGAACTCAAAATAGATAAAGTTATTTTTATAATGAGGCAGTTCCTATTCAGATTCACACACACTGTGCGCCTTTTGATGCTTCACAACAGTGACAATGCGAGCAGGACCATCAGCGGTAAGAAGATTTCCTTTGGCCTGCTGCGAGGAACAAACGGCTAAATGAGTCACATCGATAGGAGGAGCTTCTTTTAAGTGTTTCAAAGCTAATTCTTCTTTTGTTCTTCAGAGGAACAAAATTGAAATGGTAACAAATGGTGTTGCTAGGAGACGCCGGTGGTAATCCACAGATGGTGTGCCAGAGGAAGAAGTGATGAGAGTTGGCAGCGACTTCTGACCAGAATCACCAAGTGAGCAGAAGCACGAGAGTTTGTCCAGTAAAGAGTTCAGACAATCCTCATGGGGAAGCGTTTCATTTTAATTAAAGGCTTTTAGATGTTTAATTAAGCCGTTTGACTTCTTGATCTGCGTTTTGTGAAATATTCCTTCAGTTGCAATTCAACTTGAATCTGGAACTTTTTTTTTTCCTTCTTCTTTTGGTTGAATTTTGTTTTGTTTAAATGTCAACATTTGAAAAATAAAATATGTATACATATATTCAGAAGTATGAATGTTCGGAAATATGTTGTCTCAAAGACCAAACATTTATAGATAATTATACATTTAAGGATGAGAATGTGATGTTTGAGTGTCATTCAATGTGGGAATAACTGAAGAGTTTATCTATTGTGGGGAGATTTAAATATTTCCAATAATGTGAAATTGCACATAAATAGGCATGTTAAACCATTTTAATGTTTGTTTTTACTTTTTAACATGAGTTAATTAAATTTCATTTTACAGACTCGCCACAAAAGCCACGTGTTTAATGAGATGCAAACTTCCAAAAGTGTAAGTAAACAGTGTAATTTGGCCATTTTTAGTGATTCTGCATTACTAAACTGTTGAGATCCCATTTTCATGATATTCTTGCTTCATTTCTGACTGGGAAATTGTAAAATCCGTAGTTTGAATATGAAGAGAATCCATCATAAAACGCTGCTCCAGCCCTGAACTTCAATATGAAGTTTCTTGGTTGCTACAACAAAAGTGCAACATGCTAAAAAATCTGCATATGTGGAAATGAACAGAAATGTTTTAGCTAAAAGGCGAAAGATGCCGATTCTAATACTTCTTCGGTTGCTTCTTGCCGGCTAGCATCTCTTAAATCCTTCACTGAGAGGAATCAAACAAACACGAGTTTATAAATGACTAAAATAATCATTTAATGAGATTTCCTGCCATCTTTCTTGTTCCATTACACCTGGGTGAAAATAAATTCCAGTTTTGAAGCAAACTATAAACGTACATAACTTATCAGATTCTGAAATAACTGATAGCAGCTCATCAGATGGACGTTTTTATATGTCTCTGTAAAAAAGGGAAAAAAGCAAAAGCAGATTGTGAAATTATAAGAAAAAAATGGAAAACAAATATAAAAAATCCTGGATTGTTTCTGTCTAGCTTTGTTTTATGGCACATTATGTCAAAACCGAAGACATATTTAGGAGGATAAAAATTTCTCCATGGAATTGTAAAGCTGCATTCATAAAGAAAAATATGAGAAACTTCTAGCCGCCATCATGTTGCTATAAAATACAATGACTATGATAAAGTTTCCTCATCTATCCACCAATAAACTGTGTTTTTTGGTGCTTTTACTCGTAGCACAGGAGTTATAAAACATTCTCATATAGAAATTGTTTAATTATTGACCTGATCCTTCTTGTTTTGGAGCAGAAAAAGGCGGAAAGTAATAACCACGACGACACGCCGCCACACCCTGGAAAACACCAATGCGAATACGAGAGGCTTCAGTTTGAGGTGGTCTCTTTACGTTAATTATGATTAATGTCATAAAGGGAATCAAGAAGCTGATGGTGGAAATAAATTTGCTCTGTTCTGCGTGTTGCATGAGGCTCCACAGAAACAACCTGGTCAAATGTTGCCATGTTTTGTGACCTCGGTAGGAGACAAAAAGCAGCTTTTTTTTGTGGTTAAAGGTGTGATTTATATGGAACAAGCTGACAGCAGAGAGGTTGCAAGCAATTATGTCAGGCTTTGGTGACAACCCTCTCCAGTTTTCTCCCTCTCTCTTCTCTTGAGGGAAACACGGAGGCTTCCGGCTCCACACTGACAGATGATCTCTGGTCTGCAGAGCTGGATCTGCAGGTCTCTTCTGACAGGATGCTTCTTCACATGCCTGAGGAAATTTAGCCCTTGCAGGACTTGTTTTATGATGTGGTCTGGGTTGATGTTCTATTTCAGTGGGTTACTGTGTGAAGGTCTCGGGGATTTTCAGAGCGCGTGTCAGGCGTGCAGAAAAATCAACCAGAACTTGGACTTTGATGCCTAATCATCTCCTCAGGTCCACAAAATGGTTTTCTTTGATTTAAATCGCAAGTAGTTGTAAAACAAATCATATTTACATGACAAAATGTAAAAAAAAATCTTGCTAAATTCAGGTCTCAGATAAAGTCTTATGGATAAATATTTGCAGAAATGTTGGCGAGTAGATGTTGGTTCTGATTAGATGGAAACAGATTCAGTTTGTGGATAAAATCTGAAACCAGGTTCAAACTTGGCTTCAGGCAGGAAAAGGTTCTTTCCAAATTTTTGAAATGATCTGGGGACGTCAGTCAGACATTGTTTTCAGGAACGGTATGGAGAGTGATAACGTGTTTCATTGAAAATTAAACCAAAGACTGTTTTTAATTAACCAAGTTGTATTTTCCCATAACACCAAGTTGGTTGGGGTGACTTTTATCCCTTAAGGAAGAAAGTCGCTTGAAAACAAAAAATAAATTAATCATTTGAATTTAATTTGTGGATTAAATGCATCTGTAAAAGTATTTAAGTTTTAATTTGTTTGGGGCTGTACAGAAAAAAAGTCCTGACATTTTTGAGGGGAGCTTTTTTCCTCATTAAACTAAAAGCACAAATCAAACTCGATGCTCAGCCGTGTGACTAGGAATCGATAGAAGCTTCAAAACAAGGATCCAGTAAATGGATGAGAAAGGATTGTGAAGGTTCCCTCTGCCTTATTAGAGATTTTGTTTATGTTTTTAACCAGCTGCAGCCGTCCAAAGTGAAGTTTTTCTTCCAGTGTCTTCGTTTCCCCTCGTTGCGGAGCGGTGATGTCACTTCCAGGTCGCCCTTTAGGATTATGCAGGTGAAACTAATTGAAGGGTAGCAGCAGAGTTTTCTCTTGAAATGTGTTTTCGCCGATATGAAACCGTCGCCTTATCTCACCTTCTCCTTGAGAACACTGACATTCATTTCTCTCACTTTTCTCCCAGCTCATTCACTCGTACATCTTTTAGGCGCCTTGTATCTTCCTTGTCTGTGTCGACATCTTTCATTTAAGCTGCACCTCTCATGTCTTACACGGCCAAATTTGAAATGCATCTAAATGTGCATCTGTAAACAGTTTGTTCTGCCTTTTGTTAATGTAGATAAGGAAGCTTATTTTTATCAGCTCTTGTGCTGCAGCTTCAGATTCGTCCTGCAGAATAAGAAAGCTTTTTTCTTCTTTCCCGTTGTTCTTGTTTTTAAAATCGATTGAAACAGTTTCACTTGGAAGTTTTTACGCCACGTGTATTTCTCACAGGAGTTTTAGTAGTTTTAGTTTTGAATTGCTTTAAGATTTTGAAAGAGCAGATGGGAGAAATGAAGCAGAACTGAGGATGAGTGCTGAGGTTAACATTACATCTCTTATAGTCTGACATTTTTCTCCACCAGTAGGATAAGTGATAAAAAACAGAAGCAACAGATTGTATCTGTAAGCCGGAAATGGACTACAGCGCAGGGCATTCTGGGTAAATGCAACCAAAATATATGCGCAAGGCTAGCGTTAGCGGGAGAAATGGCTCGTCGAGTTTGATCAAAAACAAAAGAGAAATCCTACAGCCGCTAAAATCTGATTCTACTTCATATACGTTTACATTTTGTTAAAGATGTAGTTGCACTCATGTCTTCTTCTGAGGTTTTTATGTCGTTTCCTTCTGTGGTTCTTGGTGCAGCTGCGCCCCCCCCAGGCAAGAGGTGTGAACTCCAATTGCTGAGACATTTTATAATCACATATAGATCTACATTTCCACTTTACATTTTAAAAGGTGAAAAAATACCATCACCATGGAAGAGTCAAGAAAATATCCTGAGCTTTTAGTGTCTCAAATTAAACTACTTACACGGTAGTTTAAGTAGTTTATCCAGCTTTGTTCCTGTATTTGACATCAATAAGTGAAGTGAGACAAAGAAAAACTGGATTCACTGAACAGGTTTTATTTGATATCCACAAGCAGCTTTGTTAATGAACACATAAAATCACTCCATAAAGGTTCTCCTCAAACCTTTATGGAATAATTAACTAAATGACTGGCATTTTAGTTTGTACCTAGAAGGTAAAGTGTGTATTTAGGAAGCATCTTGGTGTAGTTATTCAATCAGGCTTGCTACCAAATTTCTTTTCTGTCAGGTTATATTTGATAGTGATGCAAATACAGATAAAAATAAGAATCTTGGCACAAATTTGCTCCCGTTCCTAATTTTACTTAGTTTAATCTATGCAAAACCTACCAGAAAATCACGAGAAACATTTTCAAGTAAAAACAATCTACTGGGACCCCGCACCCCCTCTCGAATTTCCACATTCTAAACAATACTGAGACTGGCTGATCTACCCTCATGCTCTGCAATGAATAAAATAAAATAAAATAAAATAATGCTTTTGCTTTGGCACTAAACCCGCGCCATGTTTTTACACCGCGCAGGTACAGACAGAGAATGGCAGATGTATGCTGGCAGAATTTGATTGCATCCCCCAGATGGCCTTTGAACCTCTCAGCTTGCACAAACACACGGTTTTAAAAAGAAAACAGCAACATCGCCCGGGGAATTACAGAGAAAACATATCTGTATTGACAGTGAGTGGAGATAACAGTGGCAAGCAGGAGAGAAATCCAGCTATTCAGTTTGTCACTGCACTCAAATGTTCCACTTGGGGAGCGCCGAGCTCAGAGACGCGCCGAGCTCCGGCCAAAACACCTGCTGCTGGAATCCGGCTAACGATACGGAGATGGAGGAATCCGGCTAACGATACGGAGATGGAGGAATCCGGCTAACGGCTGCAGAGCGAGTCAAACAAATAAAAGGGAAACGTTTGACATAAAAACAACACATCCTCACACGACTTCATCATCCAATCAGATGAAACTTGTGTTTCTTTTGTTCCTCCTGTAAACCTCTAACTTCATTGACAGCTAAAGAAATGCATCAAAATTTTAACTGAATTTATTTGAAATTTTTTCACTGCACTGACCAAAAAAAAACACCAACAAAAAAACGTGGATTTGATTGAAGCTTGTGTGGTTCGGCTTTGAGTTTGTGCTGCAGCTAATGGTCTGTTATAGAACATTGAATTCTGGAGTAAACAGTCATGAAATGGTAAAAGATAAAATGAGACTAAATGAACTTTGAACGGCAAAAACAAGCATCGAGTTAACCACCCAGAAACAAACTTCAGATTTTGTGATAACGTAGCACATATGAAGATTTATAATTAGTATATCAGCTCTAAAAGGACCATCATCCATCTCATTTTTCCACATGTTTGACATTTTTTTCTGTAAAATTCATCTAGAAAAAACAGAAATAAAACAGCTTCACTAGGAGGAAACTGCAGCTGCAAAAAACAAGTGCCTTCTTAAAACAAGGAAAAATTGCTTTAAGAATTTTTCCTTGCAAACCTTTTCCAAATCTGTGGGATTACGAGAGCATCTCCCATCACCACGGAATCAGGACAAGAGATTTAGTTTAATCAGGTTAGAAGAAATTACATGGACTTTTCTATATATAGTGCAAGAAAAAACCCCCAGAAGACTTAGACAAAGCCTTGTGAATGAACATTAATGGTAAAACAAGACATTTGTGTACGTCCAACCTATTTTTATCCTCTCTTAACTCAACCATACAACTGTTTACCGTGTTAAACTAGAACAATGCACCAGAAACTCCCAGCTTTGATTTACTGGTAAAAATAACACCTATAATTGTAGAGTGTAGATTTATTTCTTTTGGTGTTGTGTGCGTGGGTGTGAAGCGGTTCTCTTTTAATCATTGCGCTGCGGTCGCAGAGCGTTGCCCGGTTCCCCTCAACTCTAATCACGCATGATTAGCTGATGGGCCGCCTGATTGGTTTCTATGAACATTTCTAAATTTAATCTCCACAAGTTCAATCTGTGATGCAATTCCATCCATTCCCACTACTGGTATAGATTCTTCTTGGCTCCTTCTGCAGCTCAGTTTTTACAGTAATCAGACATCAGCCACTCCTGTCAAAACCTCCCTGGGTATCGAGTTTCTGTTGCTCATTAAATGGGAGGATATTTTATAGGATGGTTATGCAGTTCTTAGTGTTATAGTAAATAAATTTTATGTCGACATAAAACCTCAAAGAAAAACAGTCAAAAGTTGTTCAACTTGTCAGATAGTGAAAATCGCACAAACTGCTAAGATTCAGATGGACCAGCTTTAGGAACGAAATGGGTTTTTCCTCTCTGTATAACATCATATCACCTCACTGCAGACGTTTGACCTGCACTGTAGCATTGAAATCACTCAAGCAGTTTGATCACTCAGCCTGCGAGCCCCAGTGAGCCGACCAAGGTAAGTACAGGACCGACGTCCAGAGATCAATTCATGCTCCTTCCACGTCTTGCAGTTTCATAATTTGCCAGGCAGGCTGATGAGGAGAAGTGATCCAAAAACATTTTCATGTTCCTTCGGTTGGCCAAGAAGGCATCGATTGTGAAAACCTGGGCTGGATTCAAGTGTAGTTCTTAGAATACGGACATGTCTGCTTCACATTAAGGTCAGCCTTCGTCAAAACGCTGCAAAAAGCACTGCAACTTTTTGTTATTCTGACCATTTCTCATTTTCTGCAAATAAATACTAAGTATTTGTTGGAATTACAGACACATCTCAGTAGTTGATAGAATAAAACAACGATGTTCATTTTACTCAAACATAAACGTATAAGGAGTAAAAACAAAGAAACTGATCATTGTAAGTGGTCACTTAAAGGCTTCAAGTCTCTGCAAATCAATTAGAATCTGTCCCAAGTGCTTCTGTTCACAGAGGTAAACTAACACTAACACAATAAAATGTTCCTTTAATTTCTAATGCCAGCGAAAAACCAGTTTATAGAGATGCAGAGAACGGAAACATGAGTGTGTTGAGAGGCAGCAGCAACAGAATACAGCTCTAAAATCATCATCATCATCACAGGTGTGGATAATCAGAACAATTAAGACAATTAAGTCTAAAACTAGAGCTCTTGACATCACAGCTGCTTTTCTCTGTATAGGAGGATAAAAACTTCAGCTCATACTTTGATCTTGGTTTTTATGAACAACCATCTTCTCTTGTTTTTTCCTGGCAAAAACAAAAACCTATATGCTCTTCTCAAAACACAGCGAGAAACTGAAAGGTCTCAAAATAAAGCTGTATAGAATATCTGTCAAACAACCTTTAACATGTTTAATTTCATGACAAAAGGCCCCTTTAGTCTTTCATAAAAATTCACTGAGATGGTGCTGAGGCAGAGCTTAGCTGCAGGCCTGAAGGAAAAGCTGGTAGAAACATGAATTATAAACACACTGGGATCAGCCAGAAGACATGCGAGTTAAACAAACTCCTGCATGAGTTTCACTCCTTCCTGCAGGAGCCTGGGATTCACTCAGAGCTGCTTGGTATGCACATGCTATTCTATCACTTTTTATTGTCATTACTGTCCTTCACGCTGGATGCCTGCAGCCCAATAAGACCATCATGGTAAACGCTGCGCAGCGTTGTTGTTATATTATCTCCTGCTGTGATACATTCTGACCCACAGGGAAATTTCAGTGTAATATCAGAAATATTTTCCTGTTTATGCTTCTAAATGGAGTTCATATTGTAATCTGCTAATGTACTGTTCAGCAAAAACACATTGGAACGTTGTTATGTTTACATCACTCTTCCTTTTAGTCCCATTTTCACTTTTTATCTTAAAAAATTAAATACAAGGCAAATTATTTTTTCATTTTATCAACTTGATTTGTTTTTGCTTTCATTTGAATTTTATAGCACGTAGGAATGAAAGCATCAAGAGATTATTTTATTGAAAAGACAGAGATGGACGTGTGGGTTTTCAAAAGAAAGTTTACCTTCATGTTTCTGTAAATACATGAAAGGTGTACAAATAAGAAAAAATTCTGAAATACTATATTTGGATCTTTTCTCTACAAAAACCTGAATAATTTATATACCAGAAATATTGTGTTTAATTCCCTGCTGAGCGTGTAAAAAAGCCATCAGCTAATTGCTCAGGTTTTCTAAGACTTGTCATACATACACACTAATTTGTGTATGAATTTTGATCTAATTTGACTAGAAAGATATAAACAACATCGACAGTAAAAGAAATAAAAGTGATTTGCGTTCCTTGATTGGTGCCATACGTTGGAATCAAACAATACAAAACAGGGATTTATAAAAACACGTTTTGTTTGATCCATTTACAAATTAAAGCAGCAAGAGTTTTTCAGTGTTGACACATTTAATTACCAGGAAAAATAGATAATATTTCAGTGTTTGATGTGCCAAACAGGAGAAAAAGGTAAAAGTCAATGGAAAGTCTAATAATACTTGCATCAAACAGTGACTACTTCTATTATTTACTTAACTTCTGGCAAATTGTTGAAAACTACAAGACAAAATCAAAGAGAAACCAAAGACAATCATCGCAGTTTAGCAGAGGAACAGTGAAGAACAAGGTGCTGAAAGGATGTAATGACACCCGACATAAATAGAGAAGAACCAAAATCAATTTTAATCACATTCATGGACTAAGATCTGCATCAGCACAGGAAGAATAAGAGATGGAAACTGATTCCTTGATGTAGAACAGTGGTTCCCAAACTTTCTCTCCTGCGCCCCCCCTGTGGTATCCAAACATTTTCTGGGCCCCCCCTGTCCTGCCCCTTGGGGTGGGTGGGGTGGGGTGACTTTTTTGGGAGCAAAATTAATGTACGTAGTTGAACATAGACAACAACATCAGTAGCCTAC
>CAEGAF010163442.1:0-48983 GCA_903067075.1 Micropoecilia bifurca | reverse complement strand
TGTGTGTGTGTGTGTGTGTGTGTGTGTGTGTGTGTGTGTGTGTGTGTGTGTGTGTGTGTGTGTGTGTGTGTTTGAGCGAGAGTGACATAGAAAGAAACTCAAGCAGCTGTCTTGAAAGCTCTTCCCCTCTGTCAGTACATCTAGAATCTGCTTTCCCCCTCATATCTGCTCGGTGCTGTTTTACTCAGCTGTTTAGTCAAAAGATGGAGTGTTTCTGCTGAAAAATTAGCACTTTTGGGGGAATCAGGATGTTGCACAGCTTACTTGTTAAGATTTAATGGTAATTAACTTGATAAGAAAGAAAGTTGCTTACAACCTGATTTTTTAATTTAATTTAATTTTTTGTTAAGCTTTTAACCAAAGACGACTGCAGAGCAGAAAGTGGGCCCTGCCCATCGCCCTTAATCTGCATGATATATTAAGATGCATTTTTCTTCTGGTTTCTTTGGGTACTTTTTTCATACTGATGTGTTTTATAACAACTTCAGTTAGCCAGATTTCCCTGCAAGACTCTTAATATTTAAAAGCTTAAGGTCATTCACTCTAATCAAGGTGATTTGTTACTTAAATATAAACTGGGATGGTGTTTATAAAAGACATTTAAAAATGGTGAGATTTATTCTCTACTTTAACCTGAGACATAATGTTAAAGTAGATCTCCACATTTCACTGGGGCTATATTGTTTTTGTTTTTTTTGGGTGATGTGCCTTGTTCTTTTCTTATCTTACTGAAGCCAAACTTTTTTTTACTGTTGTTTCATCTGACAGTAACTTGTTCTCCCACAAAAAGACGGGTTTTGTTTGAAGGAAGAAAATCTTCCGTCTTTCAAACCTACTTCGTTGTCTAGATATACGGACAATGTACGGATAGTATTTATATGTCCAATTATACACAATATTCTACAGCTTCTTCAGCAGTAGTATTAGCCTTTTTGTAAGATCCTTGGAAAAAAAATCCATATTTATCTTGGTCTTTGATTTTTATTTTAATTTTTTTTGCATCACAAGAACATTATAACAGGAGTCTATAGAATATTTATATTCACTAATTAGAATCCTGCAAAATACAGTAAAAATAAAGTCAAAGGAAACTTAATTTGAAAACAAAGAATCTGCTACACTTCAATCAGCTGCTGGTTGTTTAACAAGTAGCAGCTGATAACCACAATTCGTCGCCTTCAAACATTAGATCCTTTCATCCTAGGACTCTGACACCCACCCCCTTCCCACTCTCTGATAACCACGGGGGCTGGTGTAACGACAATCCTTGTTAGGTAGGGCAGGAACGAAACAACCTGCTGAGCACATTTGAGTCAAGGAATACTTATCTGCAGCTCTGGCCTCAAGCAGTGCCCCTGATAATGACTAATCTTCATCTTGGTGTCACCTGACAGGCTGACTGTACAGCCAAGCAAAATCTGCAATTACACAGCACAACATCAGCATACCACAGATTGATATATATATGTGTAATATAGGTGTCCTATACAGGACTGTGCTGATCTCCAGACTCACTCTGGCTGCATCTTTCTTAGCAGCCACTGGTGGTGTATTTGTGCTTTGCTGGATCTTTGCCTTTTGCAAAGTGCTTTGTCTTGTTCAGACTTAAAACAGCCACGGTAATGCAGCATTTACACCAAAAAAAAAAAAAAAAAAAAGAGACTTCATAAATTGTGCAAAATGTAGCGCTAGAAGCCTTTTGTTGTCAAAGCAGCTCAGCTCCTGCATGCACTTCCTGTCTGGAAACTTTTTCCCCATGTTTTTCTCTCAGATTTTTACTGATTTGTTCAAACTTTCAACTATGTGTTGGAGATTCTGAAATAGGCTGTACGTTTAACTTCCACGCAGAGTTTAGAAGTAGGATTTTTCTCAACAAACATGTAGTAGCCGTACTAAAAAGATGTTGCAGCCGCTCAGATTTATGTAGGAGGTGCAATCGACATGAAGTTTTTGACGAAAATAGCAAGTCGTTTTTAATTTCCTGGGTCAATGGAACACATGCGTAGGTAGCAAAGTGAGACTGCAAAGCTAAAAATCCATCTGTGTTAAGAGTTGGGCTTGAATACTTCCAAAAATACGTCTCTTCATTGCTTACCATCTTTACCTCCACAGACGACCACATTTTTCTGTCTCTCCTACTTGTAGGTTTGGACATCTTACTAAATATGGCGTATATTTGCCTTAAGTGCAGATTGTTAATTCTTTGATTTTTAGTCATCAGTGCTGAATGCTGTCGTCTGATTACAAGCACGTGTTTTTCGCTTGTATGGATGTCCGCGGAGTGAGGTAATGGAATATGAAAAGAGAAAAGCGTGGTGCTGGGCTGCGCCGTGGTGGAGTTGGGTACAGTGAAGGTTCTTTTGGACTTGACATATGTTTTTTCTGGCGTCCCAGTTTTGTTGAGGTTGGGTGAATATGTGCAACCCAGTTTTGGGATGAATTAGTAGCAGAGTCCCCAAGTACATACAGCTTCGTGTGACTCACCATTCCTGAAACATCTCGACTTCTGCTGACCTTTTCTTGAACTCTTTCACCAAATTATGACAAGAAGTCAGTAAATCTAAGACGTGAAGTCGTTGAGTTCTTCCCATTTCTTAGCAGTGACGTTGATAGTAATTTTGCAGCCTGCTTGACAACATTAGTTCAGCTTCAGTTTCTGCTCTGTCAGTGTTGGCTCTTCCAATTCCCCAATAGCCCTGTAACTACACCCCAGTGTTTATGTCCTTTAGGTTAACACGGTTATCTCCGTGCGTAACTGGAGCGCCGAGCCTACACAGGCACTTGGCATGCATGCACGTCGCGAGTGATCTTGCAGCTGCAGGACCGACCCCGCTGCCCGTGTTTCGCTCCAGAATGAGCTGCAGGGACTTGCCAGTATTTTCATTCCCTCTGGAGGTATTTCCGCACACCAACAAAGCCCAGCCTGCGTGATGAAACAAAGAGGAAGCAGCTTTTGTGTGTGTGAGGAGAGCAGCCAGTTTCTCAGTGTGTGTGTGTGTGTGTGTGTGTGTGTGCGTGTGTGTGTGCACTGCTGACCCCAGCTAACAGTTTGTTGCATGCAAATATACTCTTGAGCTTGCAATACAGGTTGCTCCGGGCTCTTGTTTGCTCACAAGCCAAATGTACCATGAGAACAAGCCTACTCTGTGTCCCATTCACAAAACAAAGTTGCCTCCTGTTTGCCTCTAATTAACAGGTATAATGCCTACCTTGTTGTGTTGGTTAGTGATTTTTACAGGCCTTGTTAACCACTGGCTGTTCCCAGTCCTTGCTTCCTCATAAACCACTACCAAAAAGGAAATGTGTGCTGTAGCCCGGACCCCAATTCTCCAGGGAATCTCTTAGTGTGTGTGTGTGTGTGTGTGTGTGTGTGTGTGTGTGTGTGTGTGTGTGTGTGTGTGTGTGTGTGTGTGTGTGTGTTAGGTGGGGTGAGGGGTGATGAATTGAACTTCTGATAGTCAAAAAAAAAAAAATTAATGTCCTTTTTAGAGTTCATTCCAGCCAACATAAACATGTGCTCTTTGCTCTCACGACTGCAGGAACTAAAGAGTTTACATAAACTGCCTTGCAAGACGATTCACTCCTCTTCAAGACGTTCAAATGTTTCATGTTAAAGTCACAAATATTCCAGTCAGTGGATGTGCAAAACTGGTGGCTGGTGAAGTGTAGTGTGCATTGGTAATTATTCTGAAACCCAAAACTAAAATGCAGAGCAAACCATTGAATCCAGAAGTCGACTAATCACAGTGGAGTTCAGATATCCGTCATTAGTTTGTCATTCTTAGTAGTAATAAATCTGTTCTTTTCCTGGTCTACATGATGTCCTTTAGGTGACTCCTAAAGGCATTTATTTAGTTGTACTGGTTGTATTTGAGTGCATCAGAGGGAATGGGGGGTCGAGTACAAATAGTGTACGTAAATATGAGTTCTGTTTTAAAAACCTTTGAAAAACCATTTAGTATTTTTTCTCTCCGTTTTGGTCTGCCTCACAAAATCCCCCATAATGCCCTACATTTGTTCAGCTGTAACGTGATGAAATGTGAAAGTTTGAAGTCCGTGAATGTTTTTGCAAGGCATGGTATATAAAATCTGTTTATTACAGTAAATTTTTTTAATATGTTGTCAAAGGATTTATATCCCCCCATTCTGAGCCAATATTTTTTTTCATCCGTTGAGGGTTTTCAAGGATAAACACAAGGTTTGAGGCTCTTAAGGAACATCAGTTTTGATGTCTTTAGTTGAGGTCATAGCACAACGGCCGAGAATCGCAAATGTTTTATTTTGTGTGTGCGCAAAACGAAAAAAAAAAAAGAAAAAAAAAAAAGAAGCAGCTCCGTTGTGTGAGAAGCAGAGATTTCTCTCCAGGGCTTGTCCACTAGAGTCAGCGTCCTGTGGGGTTGACAGCCAAGGCCCTGGTGACACACGCTTATGCCCATAAACAGGGATTTGGTCCTCTGGAGAAAATAACCTTGATAATTACTGGGTGCATATGGACCTGCCCACAGTGAGAGGGGGGAGGAGGGCTGACTGAGAAGTTAAGGAGAGAGAGAGAGAGAGAGAGAGAGAGAGCGAGCCACATCCGCTGGTGCATTCCTGCATGCTGTGTCATAGTGGTGCTGAGTTTCCCTTCGGTTTGCACGGAGATTTCCACAAGGCGGAGAGCGTGCAGAGGCACTGATGCAGCGCCTGAGGCCGTGGACTCCTGCATTTAAAGTTTAACAAGGCACAAGTCATTCGTATGCTCTCCACAGAAACAGAACGAGCGTACGTAAGAGAGCTGGCAGACAATGGTGAAAAACTGGTGCCGTATGGAGGGTGGGATCCAGGGAAAACAAGATAAAAAAATATACATATATATATATACATGCAGTCTGGTGACCTAACTGTGGAGACACTTATATACTTAGACTGTCCTCTCCCAGTCTCTTTCGTTTGCATCATGTGGTGGAACTGATTTGGCACCGGCGCAGCAGCCAGAGCTGCATGTCTGTGTCTGGCTGGCCGCCCGTCTGCTTGCCTGTCATTCTGCTGGTTAAAGAGGCCTTGTTGAACTGCTGCGCCGTGCCCGCCTGCTGCAGGGCCATTCATGCCTGCGAGTCCAGAAACAGCCAAGTCTTGTCATCCGGCGCTAGCTAGCTCCCACCAATTGACTCCTCCAGGGGCAGTTTGCTTGCTAAGCACACCGACTCAAAGCTACTCA
Source organism: Micropoecilia bifurca (assembly GCA_903067075.1). NCBI lineage: Eukaryota > Metazoa > Chordata > Actinopteri > Cyprinodontiformes > Poeciliidae > Micropoecilia > Micropoecilia bifurca. Next base: position 43,783 of record CAEGAF010163442.1, on the reverse strand, counting down.
ATAATCCATTTTTTTTTAAAGTTTCGATTACATTTCAGAGGACTCTCACAGCACATACCCTCCATCCCAACACGTGTGTGTCTCCCGGATAGACTGATCCATTCCCAGAGGAGTTGTATAACACCGGCACAAAACAAAGCAGATCCCTCGAGCCGTGTCGAAGGCTGCAGATTTCAGCTAGGGTTTGTCACTCAGATAGAGTTGCCCCTCTGCTTGTCTGGTTAATGGCAGCTCATTCTGTCACAGTTGACCTGAGCCTCCGTGAACTGTTCTGTGTCCTTTTCTCAGTCCCTTTGTGACACACATCATGAGGACAGGCATAAGAGCCGTGGCTTCATTTTGCGCTCTCCTACTTTTACCTCCTCCTCTCATGCTCTCATTCCCAACTCCTCCATCTTCCCTTCTGTCCTTCCCTTTCTGTCTTGTCCTTTTTGTCCCCCTCCCTCGCTCCTCGCTTTGGCGTCTGCATCCCTAACATCCTCCTGCTATGATTATCTATAGTGTTTCCCCCCCCCCAGCCAGTGTAATTTCTAGAGCCTCCTGTGTCCTTGGAAAGCTCGTCTAATAAGCTCAGACACACTGATGTCTCCATGCACCACAGGCCTTATTCTCCAGCGTCACCGAGCATGTAAACAAAGGCGGACAAAAAAAAAAAAGGAAAGGAAAAAACCCCATGCGTTGCCTCTTCCTAGCGTGCTAATAGACCTGGCCTACCAACTCCACCGAGGGCAGTACCAACAACACTAGATTGCGAATGGTGACCTTCCGCGTGCCAATCACAACAAATCTGCTTCCTGATTCGAATATGGGGAGGAAAACGGTGTAAATTGAAAGCAGAAATCCCCCCGGTGCGAGACAAGATGAGCCTCGGAATAAATTATTCAGATGGCAGTCTCTCCCTCTCTCTCTCTCTCTCTCTCCCTCTCTCTCTTGAATGATTCTCGCCTTCTGCTACATTTAATGGCATCTGCGATGACGCCCATTGGAGATTAATCCAGATGCGAGACGTTTGTGTTTGCGTGCTCACATTTGCGCTCGCGGCCCGCTCGCCCCTCTTGTCATGCATCCCGTCGTGTCGTGTGATGGGGAAACAGAGCCTCAACAGGGGAATTTATCTCTTCTCCAGAGAGGCTTGTAAATAAACAAGTAGTGAATCAATGGCTCCATTTGTTTTGTTTTTTTGTTGGTTTTTTTTCCTTTCTTATAATTCTGCCTTTTCTCTTTAGGCGGTGTGACAGCATTTTTTATTTTTTATTTTTTTCTGAGGCGCTGTAGATCTCAGCAGCCGTATTTTCTCTCGGTGAGAGTGAGAAAACATGCCTGGCTGACTTCGTGTTTCATTACAGAGGATCAGTAAATTACCGTGTATGTAAGTGTGTGTGTGTGTGTGTGTGTGTGTGTGTGTGTGTGTGTGTGTGTGTGTGTGTGTGTGTGTGTGTGTGTGTGTTTTCTCTTTTCTTTTATATCACCCACTGCAGCTCATTTAGCACCATGATGGAGCCTTTGTATGAATGGGGAAATAATACCAGCATTGGAAATTATGCTTTAGAACTTCTCAGTCAAACAAAGACACAGTAGAAATTACTTGGCTCAGATGAATACAAGAACACACAGTCGGTCCTGTGGTTAATGCATTTCAGTCTTGGTGAGCATTATTGATTCACTGCAGAAGGATGACCCTTCCTAAGATAAGTGCCTACAATATTTTACTGTTTGGAATATTTTTCTCAAGCATGTATTCATTATTTTTAAACTGAGCAGAAGCTTTTTTTTATATAAGCCAGTGGTTCCAAACATTTTCTAACAGAGGACACAGATATGGGAAGTGTGGAAGCCCCTACTGTATCAAATTGACAGAGAAATAACAGAGAGTTGGCCATTCTAAGGTAAAAACCCAGCGCATACAGCGATCCTGTTTTTTTTTTTTTCATCCAGGCATCTTCCAGCGCCCCCCCCTTGCAATGGCACAGTGACCCCCCTAGGGCACGCGCCCCACAGATGGGAACCTCTGATATAAGCCATTTTCCTTAAAGGCCCAACAAACCATCGTGTTCACCTTGTTTTAGCCATAAACATGTGAATTATTTGAGTTTTGTTTCTTATTTGTCCTTCTTTTTGTTTCTATTTTAATCCTCTGAGCTTCACTTCTGTTGCCTTTAGTGGCAATAATTAGCTGGTTCCAGAAAATATAAAGGGTGTTACCTGTATTAGTTAGGGTTCAGTGACTGACACCAGCAGTGAATAATGATGTGAGAGGAGTGTTTCTGTTTCTTCACACATAAAGGTAGCCTCCCAGTGTGTAAACCCTGATTAGGAGCATCCTGAGTCATTCAGCTATTGTCACTTTCAGTAATATTTGTGGTGCGCCAAAGGTGCCACGATGCAATGAAATAAATCAACATACGCTTGTTGTATACAATGTAGCTAAAATTAAACCGCGAATAAATAAATCTAATTTTTATTTTTTTCTTTAGTTGATCTCTAATTAGACTACAGGAATGTTTTTTTCTACTCAAATACACTATTACCCATGAATAAGGAATAAAATATATTTAAATATTTTTTTAAATCTTTTTCTCATAAGATTTCTGATTAAATCTAATTGATAAAGTGTATATCATCTCAAAATGTTATTGCTCAGTCATTTCCAATAAAATCACAGTAAAAATTAAGCCACGGTAGAAAGAAGGATGTGCCTAAAACAGAATAATCTAGGATTACTTCTTTATTTATTTATTTTTGTTCTATTGAATCTTAAGCTTCAGTGCACCATGAAATAATGTATACTGGGAATGTGCCTCCTCACATTGACCTTAAAGTCTGATCAGCTTCAAGTGAAGTCATCTTCAGACCAATGATATATTACTATTGCTAATATGATATTAAGACTGAAAATTATAATGCAAAGAGAAAAAACAATTAGTTTTGTTAAAAGTATTCGTTTTTTTTTATAATCTGGCGAATACTACTTCTCTCAGGCTTGAAGGTTAAGTAATCATTTAATGATTTATCTGTTCATCAAACTGTGGCAGCCTTCAACTTCCAAACCTCCCACTACACAGCGTCATTCCAACTAGAGGTTTGCCATCCTTTCTTTGTCCGTACTCAAGCACCGTCCTCTGTTCCCCATAACAAAGTGTGAAATTGCAGCATCAGATTGTATTTAGTTAATTAAACTCACATGACTAATTTAATTTGATTCAGATATGGGAGGAATCGTGGATACGCTTTTAGCTTGCAAACTGGTGTTAATAGTAATTAAATGTTGCGTAATGTTTAGTTTTAATTCTTCTTTTTTTTCATCTGTTCACATTCTCAAAAACGGTGTCATCAAGTTTAAAACATAGGCTTAGATGAGCTAAGGATGCAGCTCTGTGAAGTTTGCAGTGGTTTGTTAATTCGTCCCATAAGAAAATCTACACATTCCTGTTACAAAATAGCCAGAAGCAAAAGAAAAGAATAGTTAGTTGCTCCTTGATTAGAGCCTGGAGAGTTCAAAGACAGCTGCTTCTGCAAGGAATCGTCTCATGTTTATAGTTTAGATATTTTATGTTTAACACCTGACAGAACTGGGGATACATATTCTCTTTAGCTCCTCAGTTCTCTGCCTCCAATTTGTCAGATGAACAGCTTGGTGCTTTATTGTTACATCCTAATAAGTGACACCAGCTATTCCATGTATTTCTATTAAGTAAAAACCACATTTTGCATCGCAACACTCACTAACCAAATTTGTTGCATTGTGTTTTGTTTTGGTTTCAGACTCGCTCTGTGATTGATGAAGTTTAAGAAGCCAATTTTGCCTAACAGCAAACAAAGGAGCCTCCTCATCCGAATCGGTAAGACTCCTGATTTGTCCCCTCCTTCTTTGTGCGAGTGCCTCGGTGTGAGCTGCGATGTCGATATGACCGCTTGGTCTCAAACGCAAGATGAGAATCAGCAGTTTCGATTTAGATTTTTTTTGTGTCACGCTTGCCTCTTTAAACAAGTAGTAGGTTTTAGCCTGGGAAGACAGTGTTCACATTGTTCAGGTCATACAGTGGAGAAGAGGAGAGTGTGAAAACAGGCTTTCTGATGAGCAAAAGAACAGAGTTCTATCTTAATATACAGTCATTTGCAAATAAAAGCATTTGTTTCTGCACCAACCATTATGCAACCAATAACAATTTTCATGATATTATACTACTGTAAATATGGACATACGTATATTTCTGTCATCGTGTTTCCGTTTGGACGTTTAGACAACTTGCGCCTGTCATTTGGACAGTTTCAGTCCCGGAGAATAGCAAACAGTTCTTACTGCTGATTTGTTTTTTGTGGCTTATGTCTATAGAAAGACCCCAATCTTATGCAGTGATTCGCACAAACATTGATTCCCCTTAAGCTACTTCAGTGTTTGTCACATTACACCCACAAACTTCCCTCCATTTAATGGGCATTGTGTGTGACAACCTAAAAACGAAGCAGTGCTTAATTGTGAATGGGGTTTTTGGCTTGAATACAAATCTAGTACCTTGTTAGAACATCTAGCACTCTTGTGTGTTGATTAGTCTCAGGATAATTACAGCTTGGTGATGACCTCAGAGGTTTTTTAGAGAACAGTTATGAACAAACAACATGAGTCAGACGGATCGGGGAGGTTTAAAGCAGGGTTGGGTTGTAAAACAATCTCCACAAGCTTTGAACATCTCAGAGCTGAACGATATACTAACTTATTATTGGAATATCAGTGTGCGCAACATCACAGCTTCTATGGATGGCATTGGTGCAATCGAATTTCAGATGGAAAAGATTGAAACTCTGCTTTCTAATAATCTATTTGGTCACCTAGGCAGACTCTTGCTGTCCTTTTTGCAGATAGCTGATATAGATCCTCCTGATCCTAATCAGAAGGCTCAGGGTGAGTGATGGAGACATTGTGATGGTAGAAAAGAATTAGACTATTGAAGAAAATGAGGGTCACTGATGTAAAATTCAACATTTTTATAAAAACTTTAGCTTTGTCTAAAATTGCACAACTGCAAGCTGACCTAGACTTACCAAGTTATCTACCTAAGCTGGGAGTAAAGGAGAGGTTTAATCAGAGAAGCAACCAAGAGGTTCATGACAGCTCTGGAGAAGCTGCAGAGATCAACACCTCAGGTCGGAGAACAGAGGAGCTGATATGTGCAATGCACAAATTTTCCTTATATAGAACTAAAAATATTGCTGAAGAAAAGCTTTTCAGCTTGCACCAAACAATGCAGGACACACGGCAAACTTGTGGATGGAAGGCTTTTGGTCAGACAAGACATAGACCGAATGTTTTGACTCGCTGGGAAGCTGAGTTAAGTTAAATACGAGGTTCTCTAGTAAGAAAAACCTTTCAAGTTCACCGTCCAACAGCACATAAACTCTAATCAAATCAATCAAAGCTGCAGTAAAATGGCTCGAATTAAACCGTGCGTTAGAAAGGCCCAGTCAAAGTGAAGAAGTAAACCAATAATCTGTGGCATGACTTGAACATTGATGTTCACAGAATATCACCCAATTTGACTGCTTTTATTCTATTTTGCAAAGAAAAAATTGACTATGTGATTGCAGCAAAAGGTGGTTGCAAGTACTCGCTAACAGGGGCTGAGTAAAAATTTACTTCATACCTTTTAGATTTTTGTTTGTAAGTGAATTCGAAAACCACATGTTTTTTTTTTCTTCTTTCCACTTAACAAGCATGCACTGATTTGTAGTGGTGTGTCACATAAAATGCTAATAAAACACCTTGAGGTTTGTGGTTTCAACTTTACCAAATGCAAAAAAATAAAAATAAAAAGATTCAAAAGATATGAATACTTTTGCACCATAAGCTGCAATGAGCGCTGAGCCAATGTGAACTTGGCACGTATTACCATCGATCTGCCTTCGTCAACAATATTATTTGAAAGAAGGACAAATTTTCTTCTCGATTTCACCAGCAAGCAACATTTGCTTCATGCTCCACAATCTGCAGGATCAATTTCATGCAAAAACATGCATGAATATTGTGTTCAATTAGCCTTTGAACAGCATGTGTGTTATGCATTTGCCTATCCCTTGGACTCCATAAATTCTAAGTGTCTATTTAAACTCATGGCAGTCATCATCGCAGTGTCGAAAACCTTTGACCACAATGATGGATGATGTAATTGGGTTGAATGAGGCTGCAAGGAAACAACAGACCAAAGCAGACAGCAGACCAAAGAATCCCATATCATTTCTCAGACCTGTTAAAAAAAAGGAGATCTAATCTCGTCGCCTTTGTCGGGGATGTTGTGCAAAATGTCGACGGTGTAGTTTGTGTACATGTGAAACGGCATCAGAGCGCTGGAAGGTGAATAATTTTTGGTGGCATCTGCACATTTTGCAGTATGCTAATGAGCAAAGCTGCAAAAGCCAGATTGCCAGGAGAGAGAAGGGGAGATGGAGAGGAAAGAAAAACAGGGAGGGAGCCGTGTGGAGGAGAGAGAAACAGACGGAGGCTGGTGTAAATTATGGATGCAACCTGCGATTTCCAAGAGGGAAAGAAAGGCAGAGAGAAACCTCCAGTCATGCATATCAGATTATGCATTTACCACATTTTCTTATCATGGTCCATGAGCAAAACTCGAATGCAATCTGGGCTCTTTGTGAATGCGTGCGTGTCGGTGTATGAGACAGAGAGGGAGAGCACTTACATATTCATCCATGTCAAGTTTCGTGGAGTTATGTTGTGCTGTCAAGCGTTCTCTAAACTTCGTACAATGTGTTCACTTTTATCACTCTTAGATTGTTTTAATATATCTATATATAGATATATATATATATATATATATATATGCATATGCACTGTTTACAATAAAGATGCACAAATCAACCAGCAAGAGATCGGAATTGGTCCTTGATTGGTCAAAAACAGAAATACCGTGATTTCCCCCTCCTTTTGATTAAGTACATCTAACTGAAAACTAATTTTCGGTCATATGGGTACATAAACTCACATCACTCTCTTGATTTCTTAATTTTATTAAGACATTTTGGTCAGAAAATGAATTCAGAATTGGTCAGAAATCGACCTGATCGGTGCATTTCTACTCTGTTTCATTCACAGAGAAGCAAATCCATTCTGCTCCAGGCTGTTTCACTTACTCTGTGTTCTCAAATCACAAAGGGTACGCCTGACATTTTTAATGACACAAAAAGCTGAGTAGTGCGTTGTTTAAAAAAACAAAAAAAGAAACAAACTCGAATCTCATTCTGTGACTTGCTGGGGCATTTTAGTTAAGTGAAGTTAAGTGAAAGTGAGCATTCGCTCAGCGCTACCACATCCCAGCCGTGTGCGCCAGTCCCCTGAGCGTGGTATGTGTGTCTGTGTGAATAATGGATCCATTCTTGAGTCGTGTCTGTGACTTGGGCCTGAGCAGTGGTGTGGTTTCCCCCCACCAGAGGTTGGAGGTACAGGGACGGGAGGGGCTGCTGGTCTGGAAATAGCTCTGCCTGAGCTGAGAGCACCTTAGGTGGGCCTCTGTCTCAGCTTCGTCTCCCTTCAACGCACTGGCACGACAAAAGTACAATTCTGCTCGCGAGCGCTCCGCACATTATGAGTACGTTTTCCCTACTGTGGCTTAACAGAACTCCAGTCAGCTTTGCTGTCTCTGTGATCTCCTCCAACATGACGGGAGGCTTCTAAAAATGCCGCGGCTTCTAAGAATTGAACAAGAGTCATATTGCACTTTAAAGCCAGACAGAAAATATGAAGCTGCCTTGGATCTTGCTGTCATGTAAATGTGTGTTAATGTGCAAAGTAGGTCATTTATGTGGAGCAGGGACAGCCGCGTTGTACTTGTCTTCAACGGAAAATAGTTTGCACTCAGACTCATAGCAGGATTTGGCAAACGCAGTGAGGGATTTATGTTTACCCCCCCCCAACCCCCCTTCCATTTTGTTTATGTGTCACGTTAAAACATCAACATAGAAGGAGACGAGGAGGGGACATGGGCGGGGAGTCGAGGGGGCACTGAAGGTGAAAATCGCTGTGGTCAGTCCAGGGACAGCATCAGTAACCACAACCAGAGATAGAAGCAGAAAAATCTGACTAAATCAGATTACCAAACAAAGAGTAAAGAGGATTAATTCTGATCTGTCTCTCTGCCTCCCCACCTCCCCCCAATCTGCAATCTATAAAATCCTCTCAGACAATTTTCTGATTTATTTTGTGTTTCTTTTTCTTTCCATGTTTCTGAAGGTGAAAATCTTTCAGCTTGCTAGTAAAACTTGCTCTTTTGTGTTTACTAAAGACATCTAGAAATCTGGACCAGAAAAAAAAAAAAAACAAAAAAAAACAAAAAACCCAAAACAAATAATCTTCTTAAGTCATGAACCGAGGAATTGACTGATGGCTGTAATCTGACATTTTTCAGCCTGATCTGCCCTAACTGGAGAGAGGCCAGTCAGAAACTCAACATTGCTGATCAGTAAAGACCAGCGAATTCGGGATAGCTGAACACTAGCAGCAGCAACACTCCTCAGTGTTGTAGTTGTGACTGCAGGTTAGACTCTAGGTTAGACATTTGGAAATGTTGGGAGCTTCTTGAGAGAGGAGAGGTTTTTCTAGGTAATACAGATGGAAGCTGCTGTTCTGACACGCCTTGCCACTCTCATCTTAAATAGAAGATGCTAAAGACTGTTTAAAATGTCAGATGTGCAACTCTGCTGGTTTTAATTTTAATATAAATTATCTACAGAAGGGAGGTTAGTACACAGTATTTTAATTAAGGCTGTAAAATGCCCAGGAAAATGTGTAATTGCAATCCTGAATCATAATTTTGTAAATGTTGATTAAGATTAACCCATATTGTCGTGGCTCTTATTTTTTCTTTTTGTTCGTAACAATGCCCTACATCTCTTTATTATCACAGTCACTATGATTCTATATTTGCTGTGGGCATGACAAAAAAGCCCAAGTATATTGTTACTTTGCATAATTTAGTTATAGCCCTTACGGAGAATCATCTAAAATCTGTGTCCATGGTTTAAAGCTTCACAAAAGCTGTCAACAAAGATCACAGCATCTCTAGTGTTTAGATACTGTTTCACAGGGTGCAACACAGACCTGACCTGCAATTAGGCCTCACACAGCGTCATAATTACACGTTCTGCCAGGCACACTCCATGTTGGCTATACGGCCTGCGTTTAGATGGGCATCTGTGTCTCCGCTGCTGTCAATTAAACGATCATGGCAAGGTTCGGTGGCATACGTCCAATTAACGGAAAGCACAATACATGGAAGGAAATAATTACACCTTGTCCCAGGCTTTCGGAGATCAAATGCTTTGCTGCATTTCTTTGAAATAATCTCAGGAGAGGCTGTCGATTTACAGGGAATCAGTGACTGCACGGCAGGTTCTTGGACTTAAAAAAAAAAAGGAAGCTAGATTAATTTGGTTAACATTTTATAAGGCTTACAAAGGCAAAGGCTCTTGGAAGCTATTCATATTATTTGTTCTTAGCTAACATTGCACACTGAGCTGAGCTACGGCAACTCTGCAGTTCTCCAGTGCAACTCTGAGGGAAAAGGCACTTGGTTTTTGAAAAGCCCCGTTCAGGTACGCTTTTCCTTTTTTCCTTATTGCCGCCATTTAATTCAAAGGAGCTCGTGCACGAGCTGACTCAGATGTATGGCCCTGCCGAGTGCTTGTAGCTGCTAAAAGATTTGTATTAATACCCTCTGTGGTACTCTTTGATCTAAACTGATTCATTTTGAGCGTCTCGCCTACACACAAACACCTCAGAAGCGCGATACAGCATCGCTCCTGACAGCTTGACAAACTGACGTTCCCACTCTCAATCACTCCAGCTCCTGCCCTCTTGCTCTCCCCGACAGAACGGTATATTGTAACCAACAAGACTGTAATCAGCGCAAAAACCCTAATCAAATCATCGCTCCAACAAGCAAGCCACGGCTGCCGTGCTTCCAAGAAACGCATCTCAGATCAAGAGTTTACTGTAAGCAGCCGCCGCCGAGTGAAATGTCAAGAGAACGAGGATTGCTTTCAAAAAAAAAAAAATGTCACTGACAGAATAATAGCAGTAGTAGCAGAATGTCTCGTGTTATGTTTGTATCTCGTGTCAGCAGGTGTGATATGTAACCGTGTGTGCCTCCTTATAAAAGAAGCTGCACAGAAAATCAACAATCTGTGGACTAAAACTGGTGTGCGCTAGGCAGTGTGCGCAAGCCATCCAGTTAGCTATTAAAGTGTGTCTTTTGGATCTGCTCAAACAAATGCACATCTCCAAACCTCCTCATTATTGGCAGCAGGATTCCTGCCTGGGCATCGGGACAACTTTTTGTCAGTGCGTGTCTCTCTGTGTTCGTCAGTAGCCATGTATGTGTGCGCGCGTGTGCTTGTGTGTGTTTGAGTGGCGCACGCCTGGTTTCAGCGGCTCATTCCAAGATTTGGTTAACCGAGTTGGCTCGCCCTATCACATAGCCGCAGAGTGTGCAGTTGCTTCAGCCTCTGTTTCATTTAGTGGCACCCACGCTCTTATCCTCCTGCCACGAAAACACACACAGGACTCCTATGCTTTTTATCTGCTGCAACAGACACAAGCGCATCCGAGTTCTCTTGCACGCACACAGCTGAATGAGAGAGTGACAGAGTTAGAGGGTGAGAAAGAGGGAAAAAAAAATAAGAAAGTACCAATTAGGCTCCTGAGACAGATCTGCCAACAGACATCAGAGGGTTGGAGGCGGAGAGTGTTGTGTGCATGTGTCTGTGTGTGTGCATGTTAGATAAGGGGACAGGAGGGGGGGTTAGGGGGCGTTTCACTACAGCCACTGTGTCAAACTTTATGTTTTTTAGGGGTTTTGTACTTTCATAACCTGCTGAGGAGGCTGGCAATTATTAAGAGCTTGTTGCCTTTCATATTTATCTGTTGACAGTTTTGTGCTCAGTTGCTGAAGTACAAGTGGGCTGTATGTTTGTTCCCTTGATTTCTTTTTTTTACCTCGTGTGTATGACATCGCGTCATACACACAGATTTATCTATAAGAAGAGACTGATTTCTAGGTAATCCCTTGATTTCATTGGGAAATGTGCCATGTGATGAACTAGCGATCTGTCCTGGGTTGACTCTGGCAACATGGACCACTGAATTAGACATATGTTTTAATTTTGCTCCAAATAGGATTATCATTATGTTGTGGGAACATACTTTTTTTATATGTGCATTGAATCATTTGAATCTTAAATACTTCTACTCCAATCATGCATAATATTATTACCACCTACCTAATCAGGCTGTGGTATCTGTGGCAAACGTTATGAAACGGAGCCTCTGTGGACTTATTTGTCCCACGGATGCTTGCTGGATTTCATTGTTGGTGATTGGATCTTTGTTTTGTTTCTTCCTTAAACCATTGTTGAACCAGGCCAGAGTCACGTGAGTCAATGTAAGGATGTACATGGTCTCAGAATATTTAGGTAGCGGATACATGTAAAAGGACCTAAACTTTTAGGCACCCAAAACGTTCTGACTGCATTCTTAACATTGTGGATCCAGGTGTGTCACGTTCCTCAGGTAAGCAACACACAACCACCTGGCCAGACCAGCCCATTTTTTCCACTTTAATGGTGAACAGGGGTCAACATGGCCACTTGATGCTGCTGCACATACAACAGACCGTGATTTGCTCTGTTGTAACACCTTTCTATTAGATTCACCATTAACTTCAGCACATTAAGAGTTCAGTAAATCATCTGAGCAGACCGCACAGCAAATCTTCTCTTCTCAATGTGCATCAACGAGCATTTGATCCATCACAACTTGGCATGCAAAAATTTGCACCTACGTTTACTTTTGCCCATATTTCCTGCTTCTAACACATCGACTTTGAGGACAAAATAGTTACCTGCCTACGAACGTGATAGGAGAAAATTAGTGGCATTCCTTTTATCTGTTAAGGAACACAATGTAATGCCAGAAAAGTACATTTAAAAGTGAACAATAAACCAGATTAAAGCTGGTACCCGAAACTGGTCTCTCATAACGCAGCGATGATATTCTCCTCCATTGCTCATCAAACATGTCCGTTGCACATCATTCCCTATGGTTAAATAATCTTTGTACTTTCCAGTGGGAGCAATGAAACCACTGATGGATGTCAACAGTTACATCTGCCTTTAATATTCATGCTTGAATCTCAGTGCATCCTGACTAATTTCACACTCATTCCAGCAGTTGTCCTGTGTTGTCTTTGACGGGCTTCTTAACATGCGTCTTAATTTCAAGTGTTTGCGTTGCGCTTCTGCTGCTAAAACTGACTGACAACCCAGTTTTTAAAGGTACCATCAACTTCAAGGTTTCCACTTTAAATCCTGAAGGAAAGGTCTGTTTTGTGTTGAGGCTTTCCAAGTCAGCAACCAGTAGCTCAGTCCTAATCCAAACAGTCTTAGGGATAGAAAATACTCCCGCTTCACTGCCAAATGAAGCCTCCTCTTCTGCTCTGCGTTCATGCTGCGAAACAAAAGGCTAGTTTGGCCAAATCAGGACTGACATCATTGGCAACAGCTGCGGGCTGCATGCACAGTGTGTCTGTGCATGTGTGTTACTGTCGCCGTGTGTTTATGTCTGTGTGTGTTTGTGTTTTTGTGTCTGTCAAGACGAGGTGACCTGATTGCTCAGCTGAGCAGTGAGGAAGGACCCAGCCTCATGTTGTCAGAGCTGCGCTATTGGAAAACACAAGAAACGGGCCACAGCACTCTTCGCTCGGTAGCCCCTCCCATCTCCTGTCACTGTCTGTGGGGTTTTTGTTTATGTCTGATGGTCTCCCACTACACCCCCACCATGCTCACACTCACGTATTCACTCTGTGGCATGAGTGGAAAATGGCAACGCTTGGTTTAAAAATTCAAAAGCGATGCACTGCACTGCGGTACCAACTTCCAGTTTCTAGCCAGAGCATCTTTTTTATCTTTACTATTGTGAGTATAGAACTAGTTACAACTAGATAACTAGAAGGCAATGTTTCTGTGTGGACTGTGCACATTGTTACGTTTGACAAATCCAACGGCTCTATACACAATGTATTTATAGTTAACCTACTGCAGAGTCTGGCAGTAACAGACTGTAATGAGGCAGGTCTCGCTCAGATTACATCGTCTTCCAAGTTGCGGTTTAGGCATGTCATAGTAACAGATTATTACTACATGATCACTTCAAGGGAGCATATTATTTCATGTCAAAATTTAAACAAAATTAAAATCAATAAATATGTTCTTACAGTTGCTCAGTTTTAGTGCAAAATATAGAAAAAAAAGAATCAAAGTTGATAAATTATATAGATACAAATATGTAAATACAATACAAAATAGGTTCAGTCTCCTTCAGTAAGACAGTCCATAGCATGAATGTCTGTGTTTTGCAACTAGAAATATTTCTAAACAGACAAATTTGATTTTCTTGTGAATGAACAAAGTTCATTCACTGCTGCTCAGTTTCAGCCAGCTGAGCATCAAGGTACTGTAACACATAGGAAATATTGCAGCCCCTCTGCTTTTATTAGCCTCTTTTACAAAACGGTTCCATTCTAAAGCCACCGTAAGCAGAATTACCAACTGAGGCAACTTTATCCAGTATCTATATACTGAAGCTAGCTGGAGTGAGGGATTTGTTGTTTCTCAGACACACATCCAGTGTGTGTTAATGGCAAGAAGTTATTTGTGTTCATTGCACCAGAATTGTCTGTCAATGATGCAATATAACACCGCTGTGAAGATAACTAACTCTCAAAGAAGTTCACTGTTTTGACTCAGAGTCACAGCTGTAGTGGATTGACTTCAACCCCACTTTCTAGCCTCAGCCCTTTTGGAAAACTCACAAAGACAAGAAAAGGGCGTCTAAGTTGCAACCTGAATTTTACAAAAACCTTTAAAACTGCAGAAGTGTATTTCCAGATAAGCCCTGACAATTTTAAGCCTTTCTGTAGCTTAACACTCTGATAAAGGTAACTGATGCAGGCAAATGCTGGCTTGCAATTTACTTGCTTAACCAGCTTTCAAGAAAACAGATTTTGGTCAGTCTGATCATCATTCTGTTGAACTCTCTGGCAGCACAGAGCACCTTCAAGTTGTGAGACTCAGTAAAAGGTGTGTGGTCTCATTACCCCCTCTCCTCCCTCCTCAGAGCGTGAACACATAAAATGCTTTTTCAACACACACACACACACACACACACACACACACACACACACACACACACACACACACACACACACACACACACACACTCACTCTCACCAGCAGAAATGGCCCCCGACCTCATGGGGCTTCACCTCAGTCACCATGTGAGCAACTGTGTGTTTGCGCGTGAGCCCTAATAACCTCAGTAGAGCTAAACCACCCCTGCTGCTCTGTCTTATTACTCCCCACAACCTGCCTGTTTTGTCCAGAGGAAAGGATAAATAAAAGGATGGATTTCAAGCAGATCAGGAGGGGGGAACAAGGCTGAAGGGAGAGATGCAAGGGTTAGGTAGAAGGAAGGACACGGGGAGAATAAGGAGAGAGTGAAGCACAGTGTGGTGGGGGGCCGAGCAGGAGTATTGACGTTGTGCAGATAAGTGAAGGATTAGTGGATCTACAATGAGCCTGGAGCTGCTGCTCCCCCATTCAGCTCATGCTGAAGTGGCTGCTCTTAATTAACTGGTAAAATTAAAAAGACATGCTTGCATACAAGCACACACAAGGACGGACCGTTTATAATGTAGCTCAACTCTGTTTATACAAATAAAGTACAGCCGCAAGTTTAACACCTTAATTATAGTACTGAGTAATATTAACATGTAGTTATAAGTCATACATATTCCTTCTGTCAATAGATCCCAGAAAAACCTGTGGAACAGAAATATATATATTTTTTGCATAATATTGCTCCTTTTTTGTATTAAATGGGAATTGCTGACAGTAATAACAATAAAGTTTGTAATAACAGGGTTGCATCTGCTGTTATTTTGTTATTTTGTTATTTTTTTTGGTAAGAGCTGAAGACACCAGGATGCAGATGATTAGAAATTAGATCAGAGGAACAGCGTAAGGCTGGCGGTTTGGAGTGAAGTTAGAGAGGCAACGCTGAGATGGTTCAGAAATGTTCTGAGGAGAGACGACGGCTACGTAGCACGGAGGCTCGACTGGAGGAAAAGTGGAAGACCCCAAAGAAGACTGATGGACGCAACTGGAGCGCTTGGAGATGGTTGGTGTAACAGTTGAAGAGGATAGAGGTGAGAGCAGCTGAAAGAAGAAGATATAAAACTTTCAATCTGTCGATGTAAAAGATCATTAATATCTGCTTGCTATTACATTGAATTTACATTGAACGTGTATTTCCAAAGTTGTTATATCTTTAATTCCTTCCTTCCTTTCTTCATAAAACACATAGTGACATTTTGTTTTTGTTTTTTTATATGAAAACTGAAGGAACTCCAGTGCAAAAATCAATGATTCAAGATAATTATTGATTCCTTTAGCAATTGTATTCCACAAAAAAAAGTTGAAATGGAAAGTGACAGAATCTTGCAGAGATTAACTAAAAGCAACCAATTGTTCCAGTTTCATTTGTTTTCAGCTTTGCTTGTTAATTACCAGACTTTACTTCTTAGAAAGCATGCTTTCTGCTTCTTTTTTTTTTCTCCAATTCTTCTCGGAAACATGCTTTCTTCTCTGAAACACACATACAATAGATAAATTCACACCTTCTTCAAGTGAGATCTCCTTCTGCGCACAACGACAGTGATTCATGAGACTTGTCTGAGCGCAGATTATGTGAAATATTACAAAAATCTCTCGAGTAAAAGGTCGAGCTGTTATTTTTATTGATATTATGTTTTGCATTATTAGATGGCCGGGTGTTGTTGATTGTGGCTTTTATGTATGGTGCTGAGTCCACATTCCCCAACGGGGCTCAGGTGTCTGTTTTTGTGTCCAAGAGGAAACCCAGGAGATCAGATTTCAGCGTGGCTCTCCCGTCTTGCTCCTTTGACCTCAGAGGTTAAAGTTTATTCTGCTCAGGCACGGAGGAACGGGCTGCTTCAGAAGCACAGACACATTGGTTCATCTGAATTATTTATTTTACTGTTAGGTCTGCGTGTGGGAAAATGTTTTGATGTGTGTGCAACTTTTTCTTGGCTTGTTTTGTAAAATTCTTAATCCACATAATTAGAATATTTCTGTTTCCCCACCTTTTCTCTTTCTTAACCGTCCAAACATAGGAACCGACAAAGTTCCTGAGCCTGCTTTCCCAATTTCCTTTGCGTGAATCCTTTACATGCGTATGTTTCTGGACTCCTGTGTGTGCATGTTCATTGTCCTCTCTCTCAGCCTTGCTCTCGGCTAATAGCTTAAAATGTCACAACAGTTTAATTTCACAAGAGCAAGCTGGTCTGAAGAAATGCCTCAGTGAGCTCTGCGTTGTTTTACTTAATTTTTGACATTTTTCGTCCGATGTGCTCATTAAAATGTATTGTTTAGACGCTGTGCAATCGACGATGAATAATGGCATTTTATGTGCAGCTATAGAAATACAATTGTTTTAACTCATGGAGTTAAAGCATGGAGTTAAAACAATTAACTCATGGAATAAATAACACAGAACCATAATATATTTTATCTGTTTTTATGATCACTGTGCCTGTAAGAGTCGCAAAATTGGCATACGAACAGATAAAGAACAGAGATTCATTGGTCAGCCTTTTCTATGCTTATTCTAATGTTCGGTTTTGTTTTGAGGATTTAGATTTCGACCAATCTGGATTCTAAGGACTAAAACACAGAATAAGAAAAGTGCTGCAGATTCTAGACAACCAATAGAGTATTGATTTGAATCATCTTGCTGCTTAGAAGAGTTAGGAAGAATCACATAGCTGGGATCAGTTTTCTCTGATCTGGTTCTGTCACCAAACCAATTCCTGTTGTGTAACCTTATTTCTGCAGT
Organism: Micropoecilia bifurca; assembly: GCA_903067075.1. Classification (NCBI taxonomy): domain Eukaryota; kingdom Metazoa; phylum Chordata; class Actinopteri; order Cyprinodontiformes; family Poeciliidae; genus Micropoecilia; species Micropoecilia bifurca. The sequence goes on along the minus strand of CAEGAF010163442.1, from coordinate 26,808 downwards.
TGCACCAAAAAAAGGCAAAATTCCAGTATATTTTCTGCATGCAGTCACAAACAGTAGTGTAGAAAAAAAGTATTGTGCTTCGAGCGCAGACACTTTGCTTATTCGGATTGAAAAGGTGAGAAATCGAAGAAAAGATTGAATTTCACTCCAGGAAAGTGAGAGTTGCCAACAGTGGTATATTATTACCTTGATAGGTGGGTGACAATAGACTAATACCAACGAAACTGATGATGGAAAAAGAAAAACTGAGCAGCATAAGAAAAAAAACAGTAAAATATAGCTGACAACCAATAAAAACCAATTTTTAGGTTGAACTGTTATTTTCTTGCTAGACCTTTTTAGTTTAAAATAGAATTGCTTCTTTTTAAGAAAACAACTAGCTGTAAGTGTCAAATTGCTACACAGGGCTTTAAAAACTGCAGTTCACAAAGCAGTTACTGAGCTCACTGTGGCAATCCATCCCTGTGCTCTGGCATGCAAGTGTGAGCACACAGATTTGGCTTAATAGCAGCATATGAGTCAATACTTAAGGAACTGTAATTATGATTGCCAGTAACACCCAACATTAATGCAGTACCCTCACTGACACCTAGTAATTCATGTAACTATTAATTATCTGGGTAATGGTTACCAAAAATATCAGCACATGCAAAATAATTATGAGTAATTCTTATTTTTGATATAATGGCTAATAGGTTTTAGAGCTGCAGTGCTAATGTTCACTAGCACACAAACAGGGAAAAGAGTTAATATCTTGGACAATACATTACAAACTTCATTGTTGCCTCTATTTTTAAGTTTGAGTGAAGTTTAAATGTCAGTCAATGGGTTCTTAACACTTTCTATGCTTGCTAATGACACCATTTTACAAACATCTTCCTTGTTTTGGGCCTAATTTTACAGTTGAGATGACCTGCTTTTGTTGTAAGATCTTGAAACTGTGGGACAGATAGGGAGCAGGATAATAGGATGATGTAGTTTAATATTCAAGGACATTCCACATTAATGTTCTTTGAAGAATACGGATAAAATGGAGGCTTAGAGATGGACACCAACATTTTTGGTTTGGAGGACATAACTCAGAACTGTGCTCTTTAACATGTAAATATTGGCTGAACTAAGTACATGCAAACAGAATATACATTTCCATGTATGTAAAAAATTCAAATAGTAGTGTTGACGTGTTATCATTCATGCAACCCAGCTTTTGATTTTAATAGTTTTCCATGCATGCTCAATTTGTTTTCAGCTGCGTCTATCCAAATGGACTACTTTGCTTATTATTTTTGCACTTAGCTTCTTGTCAAAACTTTCTTTTCCTGTTTCTGTCAAGATATAGTTTTGCGCTGACAGGTTGACAGCTTTGTTTTTCTCTTTTCTTTCATCACATGAGAAGGACCTGATGAAAAGTTTGAGCAGGTAGGAGTTCGAACTCTTTACTCTTTAGATCAGTGTAGACTTGATTTCTGTCATATTTTGATGTGCTGATATTCAAATGGCACAACATGGGAAGGAATGAAAAAAACAACAACAAAACAAACAGCGTATTTTTTTTCATGTCATTAATCATTAACATGAATTGAAGTGCCAATTTTGTCACTGTGTCCCTCTGATGGCCACTTTGTCCTGGTGAGGCTGCTCATTTCTGATCAAAGCTGCCCTGCTTTGGCTTCAAATCAACCCCAGCCACACAGAGAATAGCTTTCCAAATGTTTCTTTCCCCCCTTTTTTTCCTTCCAGTTCAGATTTTAAGCTTTTACTATCCAACAGGAAATTCATTTAGCGGCTGCTGTCGCCTTGCCCTCGCTGTTGTGTGTATGTGGTCTGCTGTGCCTTGGTTAATGAGGGAGGTCCGTGCTGCCCTCCGGCATGGTGCCTCATGGAAATCAGCATTTGATTTGCTGGCTACTTGATAAAGGATTTAATGCTGCAACATGCCCCTCCACCTTATTGCAGTTAAAAAAAAAATTATCCTCATTCAATCCCCTTTGTTCATCCAGCTTCCATCCAAGCTCTTTATGTTTTTCAAAGTGGTGGTATTTGCCTGTTTGTACATGTTCTGCATCTGTTTGGGAACGCGTTGGCAGGTAATAAGGTCGGCGTGATTACCTGGTGGCCCTTATGTCCACTTGTCGCTGACTGTTGATGTTTGTCAGTGCTAGTATGCATTGTCCGGATCGGTGTATTACCACTCCAGCTCTCCCTGCCCTCGGTGTATGTATCGACCAGACTCTGGACCGGAGAAAAGCCTGGCCAGCACACAAAATCAATGGCCGCTGCCCCCACTCCAACGGCCTCCTGTTATCTGCAATGAATACAAAGCGCATACTGTGGTGCAAAAACACACTTCTTTTTTTTTTGTTGGTCTCCTTACTTGCTCACCATAGTGGTACTGGTCACATAAAAAGCCACATGATATCGCGGCTAAATTACCAGCCAGTTTTGTTTTACTGGAAGAAAGATGGCTGTCATCTGTTTGGCATCGTGTCTTCGGTTGCCTAACTAGCCTTAAGTGAGAGGCACACAGCTGCACCGCGCACTGGACGATAAAGTTTATTATTTTTTCCTGGTATATAAACCGTGTTCTGTGAGCAAATCAAACAGGGCAGCCAAAACTGTGATTGAAGCATCATTTGTCTTGAGTAGTATTAGAGTATTAGCAAAGTTGCCTGCAAGTGTTTAGCCAATCGGGGTAGAGCGTGCCATTCCATGGGGATAAGATCAAGCCTATTTTCACCAGCATGCACATGTTCCTGCCTCTGTCGCTCTGCTTTATTCCCCCCCTCCCCCTCCCCAAACTGTCCTAAACTCTGTCTTTCTCGCTCTCTGTGTCCCCTGCAGGGATTATAGGTGGCGATGGGAGGAGGGAGGAGGGGTGGTGGCAGATTAGCGCCGGCCATCCAGCGGGGTCCGTCTGTCTGCTGTCAGAAAATAGAATTCATTTGTGTGATCCAGATGCTTATGCTGAGCTCTGCCCGTGTGTTTTTGTGTGGAGTCGTTGCTCAGTCGGAGGAGAGGATTGGCTGTCTGGCCGAAGGGGGGCGGGGGATGGGGGGGGGGCAGTGCGGTGGCGGAGGCGCGGAGAAAGCTCACATCCGCTGTGGAGCTTTTGTACTCACTTCAAAGAGAGCAGCCACAACCTGATGACAGCATGCTCTGTTTAACCACCCTGACACGGTACAGTCTAAACAGAAACCTGAACGGACTGTATGTACAGAGCGCATAGGTCGTGCACACGCCTTATATGGCCGCAGGAAGCCATTTATTCTCCTTATTTTATTAACAAGTTAAAAAAAGACGCTGCTCTGAACTGTTAAATGTAGATCTATTGAAAACTATTCTTAGACTATTTGAAGTGATCATTGCTCTCAGAGGTGGGAAGACAGACGGTGAGATGGGGGAGGGAGTCAGTTTTGGGGAGGTGAGGGGGGGTCTTCATTTGTGGCAGAATTAGGGCTACAGCACAAGGGAGTCAAGAAGGCTAATGTGGCTGGCTCTATCATTGATGGATGGACCCATACTGGAGATTTTGTGGAGGGCTTCAGAGCGGGAAGCTGAGGGAGGTCTGTGGGGTCTCTGAAGGAAGTACCGTAGGGTTCGGAGAGGGAACATGTCATTAATCAAACTCCTTCCAGCTGCCATCTTTCCCTTCTGTCTTCCTTTTCTTTATCCCTCTGACTACCTTTTTTGAATTCCTAACCTTTTTGTTTCTCTTTGGGTCAGATTGCTTTCTTTTGCATTTACCTTACAGTATTTTTAACGTTGTTATGAGGCGGTAGTTAAGGTAGTATACCCTTTTAAAAGGGAAAAAACAGGAAAAATTAGATCATCTTTGGGTTGCCATGTCCAGCCGCATTTTGCCCGATGATGTTGTTCTCTGGGCCTGGTTGTGTTTGCATTGAGCAGAGTGTCCCCTGGAAAGTGGGCGGGAATCGTCATATCAAAAAACGAACTTCCTGAAGCCGTCAGGGTTCCAGAGAGTGGGCTGGAACTGGGCCCTGAGGGCTTATGCAAAAACACCCAGCCCAGGTTTAAAACCAGGCCAGGCTGGGCCCTTCAGGGCAAAAGGCTTATTGATGTCTTAATTCAGACGCACTTCTCTGTTTTTTTTTGCTGTCAGCACATTTAGTCTCCTAACTTTGTGGTTGGTTTCCTCTGATGCTCACTTGAGTCTTCTGCCATGTAAAACATTACTCAGTCTGAACATTATGGGACGCTTTGACACATCAGAGGACCTGGTTGCTGCCGGTCAGTGCTTTATTTGCTAAGCTTCCTGCTGCAGAGTATGAATAACAGAGCTACTCTTATTGACTGAGGACCTACTGTATTTTACTTAGGCTTCCTCTGACTTGTTCTGATTTTAATTGTGACCAACTCAAAAATTACTAGCATTTTTTTTTATCGTGGTATAACTGATACATTTTAAAAATGTTTTGGTAGTAAATCCATTCAAAAATGAAGGAATAGCAACAATTTTCCAATGTATGTGTAAAACGAACACATCCCTAACCTCTTCCTAAGTTTTAGTAAGCCACAAACAGTATACAGTAATACATTATTATGCTAACTGTATATATATACATATGTCTGGCTGATAGATCCCTTACATGTAATTAGGAAAGCTAAGTAGCTGCTTGTGTGATTTGGCCATCACCAGAAAATGTTAATTTTCATATAACAACAAAATTGAATAATTTAAAATTAAACATTAATCCTTTATTGATTTAAAGTAATTTTGTTAGATTTATTTAAATACATTTTTTACATTACTAAGCTATAATTGCTGAAATCTTATCACTATGGATGACTTAATTACAATAGTTACCATGTCTCCAAATAAGTGTATGTAATATGACGTTCTGTGTAGAATGATTCATTTCAAAGACATTCTTTGTGTAAGATAGAAATTGAACTCTTACAGCTCAAATTCTCCCGATTTGTTCTTCTAATTGTGTCTTTCCCAGAGCCACTTATTTTAATAGCTGTTAATTATAACCTAGAGATGCAGGGGGAAATAATGAATGGTGTACGAGCACAACACAAATGGAGGGCTACTAACCAGAGTTGACAAATTGACCTGGGATTTCTGTGACTCTTAACGGATGACTTTAAAGAATAAACAATGTCAGGGTTTATGCTGTGGGCGCACAAAATGTAACATATCAACTTCGGATGCTTAAATGCTGAATTGTTTTTGTAGTAAGAGTCAGATAAACATTAATAAAACTCAACAAAACAATTGCTTTCTACTCAAACGTCTTTAATCTCATAAGTGGAGAAGAGCAGCAAATTGAGTCAAAATGTATGATGGCTTTTATAATTAGAAGAATAGTCGATGAGTTGCAAGCAATTTAGTGTGAAATTAACAAATTGAATAAAATAAATAAAAGTAAATATTACCCTGTGTTGCTCTTACTTTCTGTAATTGATAAGATGAATATTTAAAGATTAATTCCTGCTTCTAATGCAAGTTGTTCTCCTGCTATGGCTCCTGTGTGGCAAAAAAATTAACTATCATATGCTAATGAAAAGTGCATGTTCCTTGTTGATCTCTGACCAGCTCAGCAGTCTGTGTAATGATGAACCCACTCCTCATCTCTCTGTCCTTTACTCATTCCATCTCCCTGTTTGTCTTCACTCTGGATCTTCACTAACTAGGCTTTTCACAGGATGAGATGGAGTGCCGGGTTTTTGGGTTTGTCTGGGCAGAATGTGGACACCGTCAGTGCAGGTGGCAACGAAGGGGGTGATGGTACAGTGGAAAGACAGAGACTGAGTTTACACATGTAAACATTTTACCACTGCGTCTTTAGAAGATCAGAGGGCGTTCCCCCCCAACCTCATGCTATATTGACAGAAGAAACTGCGTGACTGGAGCATTTTAGGGCCTCCCAATAAAAACAGCTTGTTCATTACACTGCTGACATTACTGAATGCATACGGCACTGCATTATGTGCAACCTCCCACCTTGTGTTTGATCATGCGTTTTCACGAGAATCGATGGCAGTGTACCCTTTAGGGGTTCAGCATAAAAAGTTGCACACCGTTGCAGGCGAGTAAACAGTGTGAGGAAAAAAAAAAGAGATCCGAAAATGTTTCACGAGGGTTTTTCACCTCCCAGAATCTTCTCGGAGTAATTTTTCAAGCAAACATCGTGGACATCGGATCTTTGGTTTCTGAATAATAAGGGATTTTCTTTTCTTTTCTGTTTGAGTATGTGGGATTTATAAACATTTTATTGGTACATTTCCCATGGGAGTTTTCCCCCAATATCATTTCAGTCAGAAACTTTGCGTAACTGAGCAAAATTACCTTTGCATCGTCTGAGACTAAACAACAAATTCCAACACTGAAAATTGTGTACAACAAAACTACAACAAAAACACCAAAAAATTGTGATACGATGATGAATTTTCATGACTCTGTTGTTATGGCGGGTGGGGGAGAGGGACATGAACATATGAAAAAAAATAAAAAATTAAGAAAGACATTGTGGACAGAAATTTGAAGCTGTGTCTAAACTTTTGGTCAGAAGGATTCATGATTTACTCCTGTTTCTACGTGATCAGCTTTTTATGTTTTTAAATCTTGTTGTTGAATCCAGTTATTTTGATTGCAAATCTTTTGGGTCATTCCAAATTTGTGGTTATAAAGTCCAGTAGTTGTCTATAGAACATTAATAAAGACCCTGGTGTGGTATTTTTTGTCAGTGGCAGAAAAAAAATGCAAAGCTTTAAGTACACAAAATAGTTAGACATGTCAAAAAATATACAATTTATGCAATAATAACTTCTTCAACTCGTTCTACAATCTGTAGACTCTTGGTCTACACTCAGAAGGATTATAAAATCCACTGCATGCCAGTTGCCTGGAGTGTCTGCAACTGGCTGAAGCCTGACTTACTTTGGGATTAATTTAGCTAATAATTACTACTGTTACTTAGTGCTTTTCTACATGCATTTTTGAACTATTCTTTTGAGTTTAAACATAATCAGCCAATAGCTTGATTTGACATGTCCTGGAGGTGCTGTTTAAATAAAATTGACTTTGTTAATTGTCTGATCTAAGCTTAATTAAGTCAGTAGGGCATGGCTGGCTTGGAAGGAGAAAAACAAGGAACAGGGAAGAGTCTTTTCTTTTAATTTGCATGTTTGATCTCACCTTGCCTTGACGGCACAGTGAAGGTGAGGCTCACGGAGTAGATGGGTGGAGGTCAGGGGAGTGAAGCTGCAACCTTCCTTTTTTTTATGTTCCTGCAGCAGCATTGTCAGAGACGAATTATTACTAAAGCCGGTAAACACTGCGTGAGAGGTTTTGGCTCATTTGTCCGTGATTAGTCTGCTTGTATGCCTTTGTTTTGCGCGCCGAGATTATCTGAAAGCGCCTCCACGCGCCAGTTTCTCTGTCCACGTGTTTACGCTGCAACTGGGTGGAAAGCACAAATTGGAGACAGAGCGTTCCCCGTCTGAGCAGCTTGGAATGGGGTTTGGACTCGGAAAGCTGGCTTTCCTCTCAGGAAGTGTTGTTCCTCACCGCTCTCCATAAACACTGGAAAAGAGACCCAAAGAAAAAAAGAAAAAAAACGTCCCAGACTCACTATTTCCACTGTAAACAGACAGACATACAAATATTATACTGGTCCCACCTCTGTTTCTCTCATGTGTTTCTCAGGGAAAAGCTGTATATATATCTGCACATGATGTGGCAGATGGTGAGCTCCGGAAAACCAGTTACTGATTTGGCAGATTTTCTACCTCTACTTTTAAGGTAATATATTGATCTAAAAGCTGCTTATTGGCAAATAAACTAAACTTTTTTTTATGATTTAACTTTAATTAATTGTACACAAAATCTGTGTTGCATCATCACATCCCAAGCTCCTTTTATGACACAGCTGTCATTATAGATTGCTCTGAAGTGCTAGACGAGAGACAGCGCGATTAGCTTGTTTACCTTGAACCCCGGTGTGGAAAATACCTGCGTGTTTCAAATGAATTACATCTAAGAGCAGCGTAAACGTTGCTCTTTAGCTCTAACAAGTGGTTGTACTGCGGTTCCCCCTTCGCTCGTTCCTCAAGTTAATAAAATCGGCATGCGAGACATTGAAAGGAAAGCTCCCTCCGTCATTTTAGGTTGTCATGGCATTTCTTCTAGTGGTGGAGTATTATCCTGTGAAAATATCATCAGGGTGATCCAATAAAAAAAAGATGTGAAGTGTTCACCGTTTATCATTGTCACAGCTACAATGTGACAGCTCCGAGCAGGATGCTGTGACACATCTCAAAACAAGTTGGTTTGTAGTTTTATTATTCTTTTGAAACTGAACGTAGACCTTTCGTTCAATTATATGTAACAATTTGGCTGCATTCGCCTCTTGTCGCTGGATTTTTGTACAAAAATGACTGAGCTTACTTTAGCTCCCGGCAGGCTTCATGCGCCCTCACCTGTGTGCGCATTGGTCTGCAGAGACGACTGCGAAGCAAAAGCGAAGGAGAGTCGGGAGAGACAGAGGTTAGAAACCCCTTTTTTTTATTGCATTTCCTCCGCAGAGAAAGAGGAGGCAAGATGGACACTCCATATCTCCCTCCTGTACTAGAAAACTCATCTAAATGGAAAACACATTGTCTTCATTATTTTGTGAGAGCTGAAAGAACAGGGTTGTCATGGTAACAGCCATCTGAGCGAGCTCAAGCTGGCGGCCAAGGGGTTGGTTTTAGGGCCAGAGGAATGAAGAGGGAAAAAAAGGGAAGGAGGAGGAGGTGGGAGGAAGAGAGAGAGGAGAGACTGAGAGAGGGAGGGAACAAGGAGTCAGAAGAGGAGGGGTAAGTTGGTGCGAAGAGATGAAGGAAAGACAATAGACTTGGAGGGAAAATGTAGGAAGTGTAAGAGGTGGAGGGGGGAAGTGACACAGAGAGGAAAGGGCATGCTGGAGAGAGGAAGAGAGGAATTCCTGAGTTCCTTTTTCTGTGGAGGCGGGCGGTACAAACGACCAGTTAGTGGCTCAGAGAGATGAGTTCAGGGGTCCTTATTAATATCAAGGGGCCTCATGATGGTAGATTTAACATCTCAGGGATTCTTCACACAACTTCACCTCTCTGCAGCCAAACTATGCACATTTAGGGGTTCACGGCTGCAAAGCATTGTGGTTCTTTAACCAGAAGCAGCACTTACTGAAATGACATCTGCTTTAGCTCAATAGAGTGAGGATTTATATGGACATATTTTTGCTTCTTTTTGGTGAACGTTGCACACAAAAACCCATGATTACGTGCAAAAGTTATTGAAAATTGTGGCTGACTTTCTGCATACAGAGAGGTCAGAACATTTTTAAAAGTCATCTATGAAGTCCAAATTAGAAAATGTAGCTCTTGATTTTCTTTGTGTTGTTGAAATGGAATTTCAAAGAAATATTTTTCACAGTGAATAAATGTAGCTTCAATGGTGTTTTCAGTGAAATCAGAATATTTGTGGTTAGAAATGAAAGTTTCTTTCCTAGATGATGGTGCGACGGAGTCCTCTTTGCTCTTCAGGTCCTTCTCAGGTGATTCTTGGCAAAATGCTGCCCAACACTCTTCATCAAATATTTACCCCTTCTCAATCTACAAAGCACCCTGCAAACACACCAAAGTGTTAAGGCGGCATCTAATCCAGTCCAATTCCACTCCTCTATTCTCCTTTTTTTTCTCCTTTTTTCCCCCCCCAGTCTGGCTGGACTTTAGCAGCAGTGTTGTCAGTTCAACGTCAGCCAGAGGATTATGGTTGTTTCCACAGCGAGCGAGAACTAAGTGCTTGTTTGTTTAAGTTCCTTCCTGCGTTTCTGTTGTATCGCCGGTGGCATTGGTACGACCGAGGCCTGACACAACATCGTCATGGCACCCATCAGCCGATTAACGAAATTAAACTAATTGCAAAAGTCTTTGTCGTGTAAATACTTAGCCTGGAGTGTTTGGCATGGCGTTAGCATCCATTTGGATCCGACATCCAAAACCTCGTGTCTTCAGAGGAGTCATTGTTATTATCGCTGTCTTTCTGGAGTTACAGATCGGATGGAACTGAGAAATCAGAACGATTAGATTTATTTTTTCCGGAGCTGGAACCCATCGAAGTTGCCGGGAAGCTGACAGCGGACTCTGTATTGGTGTGAGTAAACAACGTTTCCCGCAGAAGTCAGAGGAAAACAATTAAAAGAGCCGTCAGAGCTGCTCAGCCTTTTCCAGATGTCTGGTCGTGGTCACAGGAGGGACAAACAGTGCGTCTCGTGATTGACCAGCACTTAGGGTAAGAGGCAGCCTGCTCATGTGTTCTGGCTGGCTGGCCAGCTGTGTGGTTGCCTGTAGGTCTTAGTGATTCATGTCACACTGTAATTGGTTTACCTGCTCCCCGTGTGTCTGCGCTCTGAGAGGACCAAAACAAATTACCCAAGGATGACCTCTCACCATCTCCCTCCTGCTCTGCAGCCTATCCTCCCCTATCTCTCTCTGCTTGACTCAACCCTCACCTCCTCCTGCATGTAATATGTCGCATGACTGTCATTTCTCCTGTTCTTTTATTTTTTCCCCCCCTCCATCCGTACACCTCGACGCTTCCAAGTTCCGCCAGAAGAGAAATATTTAACAGTAAACGCGCGGTGGAGCTCGTTGACACACATTTAAAGCCTCTCGCGGTTTCTGTGCCTTCCATGTCAAACATCACGTTACACATGCTCGCATAAAGACAAGTTGATGGGACACATTTAAGATTACAAATAAACATTTACACAGCAGCAGCGTTTTGCAAAAGCTGCAGTGAAACACATCCTTTCAGCACTGTTTTATCCATTCGCTATGCTAGATAATACCAACATGAATTGTTCCTTCAGTGAATGAATCTGGAGCCTCTGCGTACGCCATTAGGCCTGTTTCCTTTTTTTTCCTTTTTTTTTGCAGCGAGCAGATGTTTTGTCGTCTTTGCTGCTGAGGCTCTTACACTCGCGCAGCGGTGAACAAAAACTCAACAGAGCAAGATGAATGAGTGCAGCATTCTCCCATGTACCTGCGTAGGAAGGTCTCTCAAAGGTTATTTTGCTGTTTGTGTAAAGCTACCCTGTCAGTAGATTTCATGATTTTGTTTGTGTTGTTGCATCGCTGGGTTTTGCAGGCTGTTTTCGCAACGGAGAACGAGGTACATGAACTATTAAATATCCGCTTTGTTGCGGCGTCCTTGAATAAACCTTTTTGGGATTGTTTCTTCTGTTAAAACATTTCAGATCCTCTGCTTAAAAGGTCAAGAGGTTTTCAGCTGTGTCTTTTAAATGTACCTTTGAATATCTTAATCTGTTTTATTACTTTTTTTTCTGTAGACATCAAATTTATTTTTTCAATTTCATTTTTTTTTGGTCACACCAATTCACAACAAATATCACCTCGATGCAGTTTGCAAGACATCCAGTTCATATTTACATAAAGAGGAACAGATCTTAAATCTAAGATCTGTTCAAATACATCACATCTTTCCAAGATTAGCCACAGTCAATTTAGATCTAATTTAATTTGGTCTAAATTATCTTGTTTTCTCGCCGAATGCGGTTGCTCATTTAATGCCAGGTGGTGAAGGGAAGCTCAGCTTGTATTGAGCTCTTGGCTTTGTGGCAATCCTTCGCATGTGGAGACAGTAGAAAGGAATCATTCCCTTTTAACCGAAAGCATAACATATCAAACATTGTGCAACTGCTTTGGATAAATAAAAGTGCTGTGAATGAAAAAGTTCAATCATTACAGGAGAACAGAACAGAAAACAGACACGTTCTTTTGTTTGTGTCAAATGACTAAGAAAGGATTTGGAACATAAATTCAGACTTCAATGGAAAAAAACATCAAAATAGTAAAATAGATGTTGTCCGTGTTTGAAAACAAAAGAACTTGTGAAAAAACTATTTCCAATTTGGGGATTTTTGCGATACATATTGACATCATTTGTCATCCAGCTCTCCCACTAAGCCATAATTAATTTTTATGATTAAAAAAACAGCAATGAGATACAGTTCATCAGTAGCTATTGTGCCATCAGCGTCTTCTTCTGGGTTTGACTCACAGGTAAGCCCTGAAGCACTCAGGCAGGATTACCTTCTATGGGCAAAAATACACTGAGATAACAGCTCTCAAAGTTAGGAATACTTTGGGAAACAAAAACAGCGTACATGCAGTGTTAATAATAACGGGGGCTCTGTCAGTTCCAGGAAGATACATAGCTAAATAGAGAAAAAAAACTAGAGCTTGCACACCTTCTATGAGAAGAACAGAGGGTTAATTGACACAGTACTTGCACATAATTTAGAAATGAGGAGTAACAGGAGAAAAGAGCAGAGGGAGGACAAAGTAATCATCATATTCCCCAGTGGCATACTTGTAGAAGTAGCTCAGATACCCAGACCTACTCTAAATATATACATTTTATGAAACTAGGGGAAAAAGGTGTCTAGATTCAAATATAGTGGCTAAGTAACTACTTTTTTTTAAATGGCAAATGATCTCTAGAAACAACAAACCTTCTGTCTATTCTTATCTACCTGTTGACTTGCATGCTGTTTGCTCTCATTGTTTGAATATTCACATGCATCCTTCGCAATCTGGAAAAGTTTCTGTCTGAACAAAGCGCATGAACCCTGCCTTCAGTGCAGCTCTTAAGATAGCTGTGATCCAATCAACAACTCACCTACCAGTAAAACCGTCCAACGGGTGGCCCTGTGTTTGTGTTCAGGAGGAATAATTAAACAAACTGGTATGCAGGTGCTTTATTTCTCCTCTTTAAGATTGGAACAAAATGATCAAATCTGTCTGCTATCAGATGAAAGCACTAGGAGTTGTTTCAGTGACATTTAGTTCTCAAACTAAGTGTTGATTTGACTTTTTTTTATCATGTATTCTTGATGATTTGTACTCCTGAGTTGTCAAGTCACAAGACATTCACTGTCTTCATCAGTGTGATTAAATTGCCTTTGTTGATCAGTTTTGTGATAGCTGAAATCTTAAGGTCATGTTGTTGATGTTTTTTTAAATCACATTTAAGCATGAAAAAGCATTATTTTTGAAAAAAGTCCTTGAGCCGTCTAATAATAACTTTTCTGCCAGACTTCCATGAAAAGGCAGGTTTTATGTATTTATTTATTTTTGCAGGGGTTTTTTTCCAGCGTTTTCAGCATTGCTTCTAATTGAAATTGACTAAGAGCTGATGATAAGATTCATCCAATAAAACCTCAGCTGCAGTGCAGACTGTTTAGTCCCACCAAGTGCAGAAAGGTTGAACCGGTTGCTTTTTTTTTTTTCTTTTTTTTTTCTATTTAAGGTTTGTGCTTTTAGTGTCACAGGCAAGGAGAGTGGAGGGCAGGCTGGCACAGATATATTTTTGCTCTCCCTAATGACACCAATACCATTTCATGGCTTGGTGAGCAGATTGAATCACACTCGGTCTTTGTAAGTCTCACTCTCTGCCCCTGTCTCTCCGTTTCTCTTTGCTGCACACACTTCATCACTCTGTCCTCTCGCAGAAGACCGCTCATTTGCTGCCGTACGTCCGGTGTGTTGCATTCGCCCCTTGGTGGATGTTGTTTAATTGCATGTGGGTCAGCAGTTTGTCAGTGCTGAAACCGAAGGACATGGAATTTGTCAGTTTACCCATTCAGCAGCCACAGGGGGCGGTGTGTGAGCTAACAGCTCTGCTGGAGCCGGGCCCGTAAGGTTAGCTTTACACGAGCCTGTCAGACTGCCTTGTCAATCATGCTCTTCTCCTCTGATATACTGTCAAATCTTCTTACATTTACTCTAAAATCACAGAAGACTGATGCGATTACACTTAATAAACCTAGCGGTTCTAAGAGCTGGTTCAGCAACTTAAAATATGCACATTCCGGCCCTGAGCTCTTCCCTTAAACACGTACTACGTCTTGAGCATCACGAGTGATACAATCTTGTCTTTCGTGACACTGGAAAATTGCATGTGGCAGTCAGGACATACAATCTTCCGCAGCTGGTATTTATAGTCCTCGGCAACTGGAACGTTATGTGGAATAAGGAGTTCATTCATTCATCATGTGATGCGTGAGCTTCTTTGCTGCTCGCAGATGACCTGATTTTCGATCTCATCAGTAAACAGAAGACCCCTCCCTGTTAGTCCACAGAAGAACGCAAAAAAAACAAAAACACGATCCGCTAAAGGAGACTACTAACAAAACCCCAGAACTGCATTTGATGTAGGTACGATTTTTATCTTGCGCTGATCTGAGACAGCAGCTGTGAAGGATTTCCTCAAGGTAGAGAAAAACCTGCAGCTCCAGCTGAATAGTCCACATTTATGTAACACCGGGTGTTTTTTTTTTTTTTTTACTTTATCTTGCTACTGCAAAGAGTTTGCCATTTACACACACACACACACACACACACACACACACACACACACACACACACACACACACACACACACACACACACACACACTCATAGAGCACTTATGATACATGTTTGCACTTTATATGTGCAGAGAATTTTACTCACACATTTGAGGCAATTGGAGGTTAGTACTCTGCCCAAGGATATTTCAGCACTTCAACGTACTCAGGATTAAACCCCCAGCGGAAGACGGTTCCTATTCTACAACCAATCCACAGCTACAGTTCATACTCTATATGCCGATTCTTCTTTTTGATGAAATCTTTTGTAGTGTTTGTTTACCGGGTTAACCGGAACCGTATTGACTATGATGAAACAGTTCCAAGTGTCTCATTAGCACCTTACCACTCTTGAGATGTTTATAGAAACAATAAAAGTCTCTGTTTAAGAATGAAACTGTCATATGTTATGCTGCTCTAATAATAACGCATTTGTTTTGTTATTCTCATACATAAATGAAGAATTTTTGTGAATATTTAAGTTTTTAAAGCATCGCTCTTGTTGAAAGCTTCACTTTGTGAGATTTTGTGTCATCTAGTGTCCCAATTTGCAGATTACAAGCAAAAAGTATCTCTTGATCCAACTTACTATCGCAGTACATTCAACTGCGATATCATGCACAAACACTAAAGATACACAGAGACGTCAACTGGTGGCACTGACTTTTGACTGGTGAGTCAGAGACTCAAAAATCTTCAATTGGAGCCTTATCCTATTAAACACCTCTAGGTAACTGACAACACTATTTGGTGTGGAGACTGTTACACATAAAAAAAGGACTCGGTTAACTACTTTGTAATTTTAATTTAGCAAGTTTAGGCATGTGTTTGGTTGCTCTTGGTTGTAAGAAAGAGCACAACTTTCAGTAGACAACAGGAAGAACAAACTGAACATGTGGTAAAGTTGCTTTGAGTTATTTGAGTTATGCAGGCAACCTTTTTGGAAGATTTCGTAATGCTAGCTTTGCTAAGCTTGCTACTTGCTAAAATAAGATGCTAATAGCAGTTTAAAATGTGAACACTGCCATTATCTCTTCTTTTTTTTTGTTTCACATTTAAAAACACAGTCCATATTATCTTCAAAGCAACCTTATGTTAGTTGACAGTGGTCCTTGTATTGCGTTTGATGCTGTTGTGGCGAGGTTCAACTCTGTGCAGTGTTTCAAATCTCATGCAGAATCAGCTGAACTTTCCTGCTTTCACTTTCTGATCTCGCGCGTTCAGCGGTGAAGTAATCATCAGTTCTCAGGGGGAGGATCTCGTGGCGCATACCTGAAATAGTCCACAACTGAAGGTCCGTATTTATAGGCAGAAACAGAGCGGCTCGTGTATCTCCACATCACAGCTGTTTGCATTGCAGTGTTGGGTGTCACATAGCTGTCCGCTGCTCCCGTAGTTGTCACATTAAAACAGAAGATAAACAAACGGGACTATTTGGACTTTTATTTATTTTATTTTTTTCCACCCATGGGACAAGTCATTTCACATTTTTATAGAGCCAAGTGGCTGTGAGGGTGTGTAGAGGGCTGAGTTTTATAAAGCCCAGTGGAGGCAATATGACTAATAGTTGGCTTTGCGGAGAGGGAAAAGAGGAGCAAGAGAGATTAAGTGGAGGAGAGGATTAACAGAGTCAAGAAAATAAGCAGGAACAAGGCAAACGGGCAGAGATGAGACGGTGGAGGTCGGTTTGGAGGCGACGGAAGAACCAGCAGCTGTGGACAGGCTAGACTGGACGGCGGGGAAATGAAGGCAGCAAAGGGGACTGCCTGGCTATGAGAGTTTGCCATTAGAGATAATAGTGTGTGTGTGTGTGTGTAAGAGAGGGAGAGATGGCTGGTGGCTTTTTGCAGACATACTTGGAGCGGTATATGTGGGAGGGAATGAGAGATAGAGGCCAGTGCAGCTGAGTGGTGTTGATTGGCCTGTTTGAAAACACATGAACTGCAGACGGTGAGGGAGAGAAGCCCTGTGCGCTGGGATAAAGTGTCGCTCTGCGCCGTGCCACACTGCAGCCCAAACCACATTAGAGCAAATGAATCCATTCCACCTCCTGTTATGGCAGCTCCCACTTGGGGCCACGGGAAGAAGGAGGAGGAGGAGGAGGAGGAGGAGAGCTAAAAGGAGGAAGGGAGGAGGGGGTGCGAGAGTGGCAGGAGTGTTGAGATATGAGGGATGAGGAGAGGAAAATGATCGAACAGAAAATGGAAGGTGGTGTTAGGGAAGTGGCATGCTGGGTGGCTCTAATGATGTCTGAGGGCTACAGAGGAGAAGAGCATAAAGCACACAGAGAGGTAGAGAGGCCAGGGGCTTCAGGGGTGGAAGGGGGGGAGGAGGTGTGGTCCTGAAAAGGAGAGGAGGATTTTCTTCTCTGTCAAGGGAGCAGGAGGAATAGTTTCCCCCTCTCCTTAATGAAGTTGATATCACGCCAAACTTCACAGCGATTGCTTTTTTATATTGTGCGTCGGTGTCCTCTGCACTTTAGTCTCTCAATAACCAGAGCTTGAGAAGAGAGAGCAGCACCTTCCCTAATATGCCTTTACTCATTTTCTTTTTTTAGAAGAAGATGCCATCCGGAGCAGTGAATCTCCTTACGTATTGAATGTACTTCCTTCTCAAGGCCTTTTTGAAATCCATTCAACCCTAAACCTTAAAAAATGTCATCAACAGCTTTAAGAAAAATATTCCCTTAAGGCTCACCTTGAAACACATGTTTCTCCAGGATGTTTAGTTGGTAATAGGACTGATTTGTTTTTTTTATTGCTTTACAATGACGGCATTTTAACCTTGGACTAATCCCATGAAATAAAGTCATTAATTATTTTTTTAATACTTGCACACTTCTGTAAGTGTCCTTATTTTGATGAAGATGTTGAACGATGCATAAACCAAACAGGCAAGGGATATGAATGTTTGAAGCAACCTTTGAAAAGCAGTCAAAAAGAAAATGAAATAGGACAGTTTTCCATCAATCAAACTATTTTAGAAATGGATAAACATGGCAACAAAGTGTCCTCAGAGTGTTGCTGCTGGCAAAATGGCTTCTTGTTGATACTTGTAAAAAGTTATGTCCTCCCAAGAATGACACAGAGAGGACGACTGCAGTGGACATCCAAAACAGATATTTTAATATTAATGCCAACCACAGTTCCTCATCACATAAAATAGACATTTTTACTCATTAGTGGATAGTTTTAATTTAATTTAATTTATAGCTTAGCACATTTCAAAAAACCTTCCATACTTTTTGGGAATGTCTTTCTGTTTTTGATCAATGTGAAGTATGTTAAAATGATATAGTCCATAAAATGTACTTCAAATTAAATTCTTAGTTTTTTTCTACCAGGATTACCATATTCTACTATGATTAAAATAAATAAAAAAATGCTTTATGTTTCTTTATCAGTCATAGATTCAATAAATATTCACATAAGTATATCACTGGAAATCAAACAATACAGTAAAATATAGAACATGTTTCACTTAATATAACTCAACTAAAGAAGAACTAAAGCATACTTCATTTACAGATTTACAACTACAGATTTATCTTCCTTTTGCATACAGGTACATGTAATGTGCTGCACTTCACAAGAGATTCGTCTTTCTTCAACAAGATTTATTCAAAATAAATACGAGCTAACAATTACAGGTTCAGCAAGCAAGTCTGACTCTCAATCACTGTGTTTTATATGATAGAGGGAGAGCAGCCTGTGTTACACAGCTCCACAGAAAAACTGAATTTTACAAGCTAACAAGTAATTAATTTATTTTTAATTTTCTTATTTATGCTACCATGGCAACATGTGATATCACCCTGATATATATCCGATAGTACTGACATCTGTCAGGACCGCCAGCATGGATACGTCCATGTAACCCTCAGTGACTGATCGCTTTCACGCAGCACATTGCACCTGACTAATGTTGTAGTCATTTGTCTGAAATGAGAACTTGCTCATGCTGCGAGTGATCGTACAGTAAAGTGTGTGCGGATGTGTAACGACAAGATAATTCCAACACGCTCTTTGTGTTTTTCCTCTGCCTCTCCTCCTCGTCAAGCCCAGCCCTTCTTGCTCTCCCCCTTGCTTTCCATACTCCAGCGCCTTTCGTATTGCTGCGCTTTTGTTTGAGAACACGCATTCCCCACACCGCTTCCCCAGCTTGTTTTGCTCAGAAAACGAAGACATGCAGCAAAGGGAGGGCAGCAAAGAAAGACGGCAAGAGGAGGAGACAGACGCTTCCTCGGATGTTGGTGTTACATGTGGCTTGTTACTCTTCTTTGATATGCAGCTGCATCCTCCCTCAGTTGTTTAAAGAGGAGGTTGTAATGTGTGTTTCATGACTGAATGTGTAATTCTTGTTTTGTTTGTTTGTTTGTTTGTTTGTTTTCCTCCTCTATACAGTGGTGGTAAAATGACTAATTTGTAATAGTAACTTTAATATCTGTAACTGATTTCTTCCGGTTGGCTTTTTGTCACAATTTCATATAACAATTTTTAATGTCAAAGGTACTATTAGAAAAATGGTGATTTCATTTATTAAGGGGAGATAAGCTGTTCATACCAGCCTTGTCATATGTGAAAAAAATCACCCCCACACCTTGTTAAATTATGAATTAACTATGATTCAGCTTCTTTTTTTGAGAAATCAGTTCAATTTTAATAACAAAATGAAGGTTTTTAAGTGGTCTAGTCAAAGCCTATGCTTTACTGAGATGCTATTAGTAGAGCTTAAACAACCCAGCCACACTCAAAAACTTTCCAGCTTTGCTAAATTAAAAGAATTATCCAAAGAAGAGTGGACCAAAGATCCTCCAGAGATTGTAGCCAATTGCTGATTTTTATTATTTAAAAAAAATAAATGCGATTGCTTAAAAGCTGCATTTTGTATTTACTTTTATAATCTTGGATATATAAACTTAAATGTGGATCTGAAACCCTCAGTGCGGAAAAAGCATGAGCAGAACAGTGTCCTCTGGTTGTCTTTGTTGTCAAACTACAGTGGGAGACAAATCTGTACAAATGCTACATTTGGAGCTTTTTTTACAGCCATGTGTATATTTTCTGAAAAATGGTGGAAGCAGAAGGAGTTCAGCTCTGTTTGCAGGGAAACCTAATTGGTCACACGACATCGTTTTGAACAGGGGCGCAGAGCTCGAGCAACAGCCACTAAAAGACCTGTCAGGTGGATTCTCATCTCGGTTACGATGCCTGCTCAGCTGTTTCAACCTCACTCGCCTTTTCCTTTCAGAACCCAAGGGCCTGTCTTTTCATTGACTAACAAAGGTGGTGCATGTTTCCCATCAGAGGTGAGACCACTGTGTAAAATAAACCCAGACAGAGAAACATAAAAGAGGCGTGACATCTTTGCTTTTCACTGTGTTGGGACGGCCGGGTGTGGAGCTTCAGGAGGACCAGTTAATCAATAGCCACAAGGTCAGATGGCCAGCGCCTGGCTGGAGCATGCTCTGTTAGCGGCAGGCAGAGCCGTCTGCTGCTGAATGGGATTTGTAGCTCCTTTAAAGCCTTGTCAAAGGCTTTAAAGGAGCCCTTTCTGGATGACTTGCTGCAGGTGGAAAGTATGAAAGAGGGAGGCGGTGGTTACCAGCAGGAGAGGGAGACATCTGCTGGACACTGGGAGGTACAGCAGCTCGGCAGGATAAGACCACCCGATGTTATGGCTATGATTTGTGCAGTTAGACCCAGAGGAAGGCGGTTTTGACTGTTTTTATAAACACCACTCATCAGAAGCCGATAAGAATAAATAAGGTCTTTTGACAAATTCTTTCCTCCAGAATTTCTCTTTATTCGTGCAAGCTGTTTGTTTAAGTGCACTCCAGGTAATTCCACCCTGGTAATGCTTAAACCGGAGAGGATTAGCAATACAGTGTCATTCTCAAAGTGCTCCTTTGAAGTTTCCCACCTTTTTCTTTTTTTGCTTTTATCAAAGTAAAGAATTCAAGCTTTTTTGAGTTCTTAAATGTGTGTGTCTAAGTTAAATGCTGTGCATTTATGCGGCAGTCAATCAAAGATAAGCACTCCAGACTGAAATGAAAACTCCCCGACCGAGCGCCTTGCCTCTGTTATGTTGGTTTCACTCGGTGGGGAATCTTGGGGGACCCTTTATCAGTGCCGAGCAGCTTTCTGGAGCCCTGCCCCCGCACCCCCCTCTCCCTCCACCTGTGGTTCCTCAGTTGGTCTTTTGTGTGAAGGAATGTGGGAAGGACCAACGCTGACAGAGATAAACACAGAGGGATGGTGAGGGGATGGAGGCCTCATCGGTGAACCAGCACGATACCTATTAATCCCGACTCAATCCTCCACTGTGAGATGTTTGGAGTTGTAGAATACTGGGCAGAGATTGTTGCTTCTCACTGATCCGAAAAGAATATCATGGTAACCCGTGGCTCCTGTGCATTCAGGAACACTATGGAAACATGTGGAATTTGATTTCAAGGTTTAACAGGTCTAGTAAAAGATTATGGAAAAAATGGTCCTGTTGGTCCATTCTTCTGTCTGATTAGGTTTTCTGTTCAAATTCCTGAAAAGCTGTTTGAACCTCGCAGGCTTAAAACTCCATACACAATGGTCCTGACCATTCTAACAGATGTACATCTCCTACTTTGTTCTCTTTTTACAGAGTAAAAAACTCACAAAAAAAACTTTTAATGGAGTCCCGGTAGAGACGTCAAGATGAACACGTTACCATCAATGGACCGGCATATCCAGCAGACCAACGACAGGCTGCAGTGCATCAAACAGGTGGGCATAAAGTGAAGATTTTTTTTCTTTACTGTTCTTTGAAAACGTCCTCCAAATGGGCAAAGACAAAAAAAAGAGAAAGAAATCCCAGCCTTACTTTCTCCTTTCAGCACCTTATTTAGGCATCAGTGTGTCTGGGCCCTCAGCTTCAGTCATACAGATCATGTTGCAGAGGGTAACAGAGGGAGGCAATCTCCCTATGAACACAAGAGCAGACTTCAAAGCTGCATAGCGGACTCGGAGTTTGTCTCTCCTCGTTCTGTGTTCTCTGACATCATGCTGCCAGCTCCTGACGTATGCCAGCCCTAGCTGCCGTTTTGCCTAAATGCTTCCCTGACTGTCAGCTTTCAGAAGACTTCTCACAGACACTAACATATCCCAGGGCGTCCGCCTCTGCGTGTGATTAATGGTCTGTAGAGCTCATGGGCTGCTTGACTTTGCTGGCTGTCTGATGGCATATTTGTTTATGATACATTGGTATGAGCTTTTATATCTTGCAACATCTACATGATGCCTTGTCTTGTCATAATAATAAAATAAAAATATAAACGAAGAGGATAGTAATAGAGTTAAATAGCGCTTTCATTTTGAGATTAGGAGACGACACATCTCTCTTTCTGTGTTTCTGCTGAGCAGAATTAACTGATTGCCTGAGCTGGTCCAAAAGTATTCATACACATTTAAGCAGTAATGTGTAGTTGTAAAATTGTGAAGACAAAGATAACTTGAGCTCTTTCAAATTGGCTTGGGAGCAGTTTTGAATAAATGATGCAGTAATTTATCGCCATCACACAATTGTACTTTGAAGCTGAAAGCGCTTCAGCTAATATGATGTTGTCACATGTTAAATGCTAATAAATAAAGACAACAAACGTTTTTTTAATATGCTCCAGTTAATGATTGTTACAGTACACAGCATTATTTTTAATCAATTATAAGGGGAAAAAGAATCTAAACTAGTTTTTGAACCATGCAACAAATTAGATTAAGATCTAGGCTTTGACTGGGCCGTTATAGCACACGAGGTGTATGCTTTGGTCCAAGTTATTTCGTTGTTGCTCTGGATTGTTGTGGTGCTGGTTGTTAGCGTTTTGCTGCCTCTGCAAGGTTTTCTACAGTCCACTCATTCTCCCACTAACTCTGAACACGGCTGAATAAAATCATTTCCACTCCATGATGCTGCCAAAACAATGTTTTTCATGGGTGCGGCTTGTCTAAGATGACAGCATTGTAGATTAACTTTCCATCACATGCAGATTTAATTTTGCTGCCTTGTGACCAGAATGTATTCTTCCACATGTTTGTCTTTCTCTCCTATACGGGTTGTGGCAAACGGCAAATGTGACTTCTTACATGGCTTTCAGTTAACGCAGGCTTTTATTGCCACTCTTCCATAAATGCCAGATTTGTGGAGCTCATGACTAATCGTTGTCCTGTCAAAACAAGTCATGTTTTGTGGTTAAGAATACATTTGGTTTGCAGATTCATTGAAACTGTCAGCGATTTCAAATTAATTTCCTAAAATCAAGTCACCTGTGTCATTTTTTTGGTTGCTACTTTGATTAAGTTGATGAAAGTCAGAACTCTAGTGGAGTTTATACACACACCAGTTCATGCTGTAAAATAAGTCATAGTAGAGCCAACTTGAAAGGTTTAGTCACTGAGCGCTGAGCTGCCAGAAGGGTGTTTCTTTGGTTTTGGGAAATCTGGAAGATAGCTGAGCGTTGTGCTTTATTGCAAGTAACCATGTAGAAACTGAACAGCCGAATGTAAAGCTGCCTGAAGAGAAGGTAAATCATTTCACAGAAGGCACTCTGTCAGTTGTCTGGCTCCTTTCGCGCTGCAGTCGCCACCAGTGGTCATTGCAGCCACCGTTCTTATCCTTATCCGACCCCTGAACGGCATTAACTACAGGAACAACTGTAAAACACCCCACCCTCACCAGCTCAGAAGAGATATTTCTCTACATCATCTTCTTCCCCCCTCTCATACCAGAGCTGAGGTTGTCATTGGTGACCGCTGCATCAGGCGGAGCTGGGCTCAGATCAAGACAAACAGCCCCTGCTGTGCAAGGTCTGATTTTCCTCATGCTGGAGGCTGATACGCCTCCCATCAGGCAGAAGTAATGCCAGATGATATCACTCATCCAGAAGAGGCTCTTCTTCTCTCGCTCTTAATCAACAAGAGCATCTCCCGCTCTCTCTCTCACTCGCCGTTCTTGTCTTGCTATCAGTCAAACACCTTTGAGAGTCCGAACCCAACTCTTCCAAGGTCTCTCTCGAAGCCCATGATATCACTAAAGAGGGGTTTTTCTATAGGCCTCCCCGTCATGTTTGCACGGAAGGTCCTTTTTTGTCGTCAAATAGCTGCCCTTTCAAAAAACACTCACCTCTGCTGCCCTCTAAGAACAATAGTTTTACCTCCTCGGCAGGAAAACACAAAACAAGATGCTTTAGCTCCAGATAGGAATAATGAAAGCTTTCAAGTGGGCTCCAGTCTCGCCAACTGAGCAAGCCGCAGCTCCGCACCGTTTCAGAGCTATTAACCTTCTGAGGAGTGAAGAAAGGGAGCTCAATTTTAAAAACCGCTTATTGTGTCCTGCTAGCCTCAGAAGCCCTCGAACAGTGAGAAGAAAAGACTCGACTGTTTCAGGCCTCAGTGAACAAGCGAGAGAGGCAGACAGAGAGTGAAAGAGATTAGACAACACACCAACGGCTCACATTGAGCCTGCACACATAGCTGCCAGGACCAAGGTTGTTTTCTTTGTGCGCAGCCAAGTCAGGCAGTGGACCTCTGGTGTGTTACACTCTGCAAACCAGCAATGAATAAGGCAAAGAGTGAGAGAGAGGGAGAGAGAAGATTGGAGGGAACGCTTCATTTGCTGTGCGGGTCATGGAGGCGAGGGATGGGTGTTGCCAAGAGAGATTAGCAAGAAACACTGGCATCATTGTTGATATGGGTGTGATCTTCTTCCCACAATGCAGCAGAGCTCCAAGTGGGCGTAGATTGGAAAGAGTCAAGGTCCTCACAGGGTTGTGCAGAAACACAAGACGCTAAATCAAGGCAGGTTGGAGGCTGCAGAACGATTAGGTTCTCAGAGGGTTTTTTTTTTCAATTTGTACTAAACGTGAGGAAAGAAATAACACTTGTTCTTTTCACTTCTAATGGGTCTATGTTGTGTTTGCACAGCACTTACAGAACCCGGCCAACTTCCACTCGGCTGCCACGGAGCTACTCGACTGGTGTGGAGATCCCCGGGCCTTCCAGCGACCTTTCGAGCAAAGTCTCATGGGATGTCTGACGGTATGCAAACTACAATTATGGTTTTGGTAGCTTTTTTTTTTCAGGTACTTTTTAGAAGACGGGAGCAAAACAATAATTAGACACGCACAGTTTAGTGCAAAAACAGAAGACGAGACAATGTGTCCACATCTTTTATGTTTCAATGTTTGGACTGTGTCTTTGTTTTTTTGCACATTGCTTTAAAAGCAATTTATAAAAGGTTATCGGCAAGGCATACTAATTATAACCAGGTATGAGATTCTCACATTAGAATAACCTTGAGTATTAAAACAATGGTTTTAAACAAATAAAAGCATGCTCAAGGACAACAACTCTAGTACCAAATCACAATATGCAGGAAATGGCTATTAAAAGCAAAGACACAATATAAAAAAAACAAAACAAAATTAAGCATCGTAAGAAAACACACAAACTGTTTCTTAATAAATTTTAACTTGGTTGTGGGAGAGACTTCCTAGGAATGGTTGCTCAGTGTTAAGTCAGTGTTAGCATCGCAAGTAATGTGGTAAATCAAAGGACGTAGAAGATGTGGATCTCAGAACCTGTGAATGACTATCAGTGTGTCAAACAGATGTGGAAGTGTAACATTATGGGGAGACTTGAAAGTAAGAAGGAGGGGATTAAAATCAATGCGGTGTTTAACAGGACGCTAATAAAGTTATTGAAGGGCAGAATATTATCCTCGGCAGAAGGAAGTCTGGTAATAGCCCTGGCAGTGGCATTTGTGACCAGCCGAAGTGCAAAAGGTACTAAGCAAATGGTACAAACTGATTATAATCTCTGCTGGAGAACATAAGGAGAGATATTATCAGATTCAAAACTCTGAGTGATGGTTAGCAACACAAATTCAGTCAGTTGTCATTTTGTCCAGGGCAGCATTTATACAGGTACAGTGTTTGTAAACCAGACTGGAACTGTTCAGACACGCTGTTATTGGTAACGTAAGAGAAGACACACACTGCACTATATTTGTCACGCTGTTCCTGCAGTCTACTTTTTGCTACATGAAAAATAGCAACATTTTCTTTTTAGGGAAAGGTTTAGCAGTCTTCTCTTAGTCAGTGTGCAGCAACAGATGGAAGAGGGTTTTCTCAACGGGCCGTACATGCAGAGAATTTCAGCTCCTGCAGCACTTTCCCTGGCATCCTGTTCTTTAAATTGGTGGAACAATATAAAGGATTTTTCTTTCTAACAACATGCACACGTTTAGTTCTATCTGAACCCTTCCAGCAGGCATAAATATTTAACTTAAAAAAAAGGGCCTAACTCCGAGGTTATTGTTTCCAGCCAATATTCTTGCGAGAGCAAACAGATAAATGATCGTTAACGTCTAAATCAAAATAAAAGCCTCTTAAAGGGTGATAAATAGCTGTACAATGGAGCCCACTGCCAGAATCCCTCTCAGCATGGGGCTCCTTCCATCAGCTAAATTGTTTCATTAGACTCTGAGAACAAACTGCTGCTTATCTGAAGAATTACTGCTAGCAACAAGTCGGAGCATTCTTATGAGTAACTCTGCAAATCAAACGGATGCCACATGCAAGGCTGCTTGTTCTGTTTGTGATCTTCTGCATGTACAGCTCCTCCACGGTGCCACCAGAGGCAATGACAGTGACACAGCTGCTGCCATTGCCATCAGCTTCTTATTTTCTGAGATGTAATTGTAGCTTTTTGTCTGCATATGTTCATTCTGTGTCAAGTAGGTGTGGAAAAGCCAGTGGCTGCAAATTTATTTCTGTTCAAAATTGTATTTACTTGTAGTTATTTTATAGTGCAGAACTTCTTGTGTTCTCTGCATACAGATATTACATGACACAAAACATGTGGAGTTAACTACTGTTCAAAATGGACAAAGGGACATTCTATTAAAACTGCAATATGTAACTGTAGGTTTTGGCAGTGTAATATGAGACAATTAATTATCGAAAAGATTGATCTCTTCCGACTTCTCCCTGAGCTCTGATTGGTTGTTTCTAGATAGCACTGGAGGCAGAGGTGCTCTTTTTTAAGATAAAAAACAAAACAAAAATGAGTAAATTGAAACTGCCACGGCATAGTGACAGTTTCAACAAATGTATATAAAAAAATGTACATAAAAGTAACATACTGCACCTTTAAAGTAGCGCACGTGCAATCAAATTCATAGATGAAGAAATGACAACATGAAAATTATCACATACCTAAGCCTTTGCCTTGCAGCTATAAGCTCCTGGATGGCCTGGAGTCTCTCTGTATGGATTTAGCATTTTCTCCTCATGCATGTGCGGTTTCTCCCCAGACTCTCCGGCTTCCCCCCCTACATTCTGAAAACATGACTGTTTGGT
>CAEGAF010163430.1:0-32886 GCA_903067075.1 Micropoecilia bifurca | reverse complement strand
TATATATAAACAAACAGTTTGCAATGCTTGTTGAGCTCATAAAAACAGTTTTATGAGCTCATCTTTAATTCGTCACGTTTTTAGGTTACAATAAAATATATATAATTTTATATAATATATACAAAAAATATATATAATTTTTTTTATGTTTTATGCTTGGTACCTCCAGTATTATTGAACGGGCATCTGTTTGGACAGCATGTCTGTTTACACAAAGCATTTTTAGAGAAAAGCATCTCATTGTACAAGAGTAAAGCTAGTCAAGGTGCCAGTTGTAAGTATTAACTTTAATGTAACTGTTGTTTTTGGTCTTAAAGCAACAAAAAAAATGATGTTTGAGTTTTAGGGTTCAAACCCGAGGCGGAATTGGTTGTTTAAAAATAGCTGCAATATACAGTTTACTAAACGGTTTAGTCATTTTCTGCTTTCAGGCTGCTGTAATTTCCTGCTATTATGTTCATCTCATCTCAAACTGTCAAACTGGAGCAAAAAGTAAAGAAATGTGCTAACAATTTAAACTGATGCAACTTCCATATTTGTCTTTTTTGTGTTTCAGTTGCGTTTTTTTAATTTTATTTTATTTAGGAATTTCTTTTAGGCCAAAAAAACGAATCTCAAGAGAAAATATAATGCTGCATTTGTTTGAAGTAAGAATGGGAGAATGGACACAGACAAAATACTGGAACACTGTCGATATAGGCCCTCAGTTCCAAAAAAATACGTACAAAAGAGCCGGATTGTAGTTTTAAAAATTACTTGAGGACAAACATATTTTATGTCACGACACAAGAACGGTACGCAGAAAGATTGAAGCAAAATCTCATGACTTATTATAGTTGGACTGACCATGCTGTCACATAGTTAAAGTCTTTTAGTGATGTCAAATTCGATGTTTTAGGTTAATCATTGAAGCTGGTGTACGAATGCGCAAAGATTTGACCCAAGTCAAAAGTTTTAAAAGCAAATGGTACCAAATAAGAAAAATTAGTAAACTTCTGAATATTGTTTTTAAAGTTATAAAATTTTCTGTCAATTTTTTACAGAAAAGGATTAGGGCCACCGAAAAAAAAAAATTCTGATTTTAAAGTCAGAATTCTGAGATTAAAGTCAGAATTCTGAGACTTTAAAGTCAGAAAGTCTGAATTATGAGATTAAAGTCAGAATTCTCACTTTCTGACTAAAAAAAAAGAATTCTGACATTAAATCTAAGAATTCTGACTAAAAAAAAGAATTCTGACTTTAAATATCAGAATTCTGACTAAAAAAAGAATTCTGACTTTAAATATCAGAATTCTGACTAAAAAAAAGAATTCTCACTTTAAATATCAGAATTCTGACTAAAAAAAGAATTCTCACTTTAAATATCAGAATTCTGACTAAAAAAAGAATTCTGACTTTAAATATCAGAATTCTGAGACTTTAAAGTCAGAAAGTCAAAATTCTGTTTAAAGTCAGAATTCTGATATTTAAAGTCAGAATTCTTTTTTATTTAGTCAGAATTCTGAGACTTTAAAGTCAGAATTCTTTTTTTTTTTTTGGTGGCCCTAATCCTCTTCCGTAAGTTTTATTCAATTTAGTAAGTAGAAATTATTTATGTGATCCTAGCTGACCTATGATTTTTTTTTCACAGGATTTTTGTTTAAACTTGTCCTTTTTTTCCCCAAAAGTACAGAAAGAACTTCCCCGGTGTTTACATGAAAATATAATTTATAATTTGCTTAGTTTTTTTTTTTTACATCAGACATTGCATCTAGGTACAGAACCTGAGAGATAAATCAAAAGTTTGCACTCAGGATAAAGTTTCATCCTGACAATTTCCCCAAGTTTGCGCTCAAACTCCACACGGCGTTTTGATTTGAACATTTCTCACAGCAGTGCGACTGATTCAGGGAAGTCATGTTTTAACAGGTCAAACGGGCCAAAGCAAAGAGCTTTGTCCTTATGACCCCAGTGAAATCTATACCTTGAAGTCCAGCCACGCAGCTCGGGTGTAAACACTGGGGCTCAGAACCAACACACACATTCATATTCTGTGCCTCATTGCCACATAGATCTGTATGTAAATAACTGCAGCGTCAGGGAGCAAACACAGCATCCTGGCTCAGCACTTTGGGCCTCACATTCAAGTCGATACGTTTTCTATCAGTGAAACTAATCTGATTTATTTTTGTTTCGTTGCATAAATGAAGTTTGCTCTGCATCAGTCCTTGTTCTATCGATGCTTCTGCAGGTCAGAACAGTTGTTTTAATTTAATTCCTGGCTCATCTTTTAATTATAGTTTCAGAAAATTCCCATCACTCTCTGCGAGCCTGTTTGTTTTTCCTCAAGTTCGGCAGCGAGATCAGTCACGATACTGAAGAGGTTGTGTTGTTTTCTGCTGAGAGAAAAATATTCTTATTAAAACGTGGCACTTAAAAGTGAAAATCCCTGTAAAAAACGCAGCACATTTCATACTCATATTTGCATACCTAATAGATGTAAACCCTGCATGTCAAAGCTAAAAATAGGCGGCTAATGCTTCGTCTTCACTCTGCATCAAAACCTCTTGGAAATAAAGTGATTAATAACAGGAACATGCATGAAGCATGTAAGGACCTGCAGCCGTTTTTAAATATTTATAAATTAGAGACGTTTGCATTCATGGTCGATCTCTGATTACAGGCCGGAGAGGGGAAAGGTCAAGTTATTAATTAATGTCACGGTGACCTTAAAGCCTTTACGGCTGTGGCAGCAGAGAGATAGCGCCTTGCTTCTGTTACATCTTCATTAGTTTGCTTCCCAGAGTCAGAGTTGGAAGAAGGGAAGAAATCTTTACATTTTAAGGCAGATTTTGATAACTTTCATTAAAAATGGGAAACACAGCACTGACTACATTGATTTTGTAAGAAATGCTTGGTTTGTGTGATTGACTGGTGACATATCCAGGGTGTATCCAACCTAATTACTGCTGTAGATGGGGACCAGCAGCCCCCTGGTGGCCATGCCAGGACAAACATGTAGGGTGGATGGATGGATGGATGGATGGATGGATGGATGGATGGATGGATGGATGCTCTTTGCACTTGAGGCTAAAAAAGAGAAGAATTTATATTGAATAAACCCTTAACAATTTTAACCTAATATTTACAACAGAGTTCATGCAAGAACACTTGAATATGTGTGTTCTGAACTGCTGGAGCCACATTTTCTCCTTTCAGCACAGAACCTTTATGGAACCACACCTTTCCAATCCGTTGGACTGAAGGGAATGTAGGGTTTCTACATGTTTAGCCTCTAAAACAGTAAGAAATTTGAGTGAAAATATCTAATGACAATAACACAGTATTACTCTTACTAAGGTACCAGTGTTTTAAAACTACATTTGGTGAACGATTAACAGCATCCGCATTGTGTGACTACAGATAGCCTGACTAAATAACTTGTCATGCCTTATAAAGCAGCACAAGAAGGATCAGAATGTAGTAATCAATATCTAGTATTATTTTTGCAACAGTTGTTTTTCTGTCTCGATTTAAAAGCAGTTAGATCAACATTTGAGTTTCAAAATGTGCAGTTTTTATATTGGTTCAAGCATTTTTGATGCTAATTTATACCAAATTGTTAGTCTTCCTGCCTCACTTTATACTGGTTTGAAAGACATATAAACGTCGCCTCTTCACATTTTCCTGCCTCTAACATAAATCCCTTGTGAAAATCTACAACACTTTAGGTTTTAAAATCCTCCAGTGTGTTTTACTTTGAAGAGTTTCCTCTTGTGCCTTCAGTGAGGTTGGCTTCCTGTTCATCACACCAGGTGTTAGCGGCCAATCGCCCCACCTGTTGTGCCTTAATCTTAGGTTTCTCTCTAGTTGGACTTTGTTGAGTTAATGTTCCTCTGGCTCTATGTATTTAGTGTCATTTTCTTCAAACTGTTTGCCACTCACAACAGATAGGAGAGAAACATCTGAGCACTGCAGGTATGTAACTGTTGCATGTTTGTGTCCACTTTGATGTTTCTATTAGCTTGACACATAAAGGTCACCCAACTCCATTGATCCAAACAAACCTCCCAAATCTTTCCAGGTTGCTGTTTTATAGATCTGAATTTCTAATGTTACTTAATAGATTAGTTTCTGAAGCTGTTGACAGGAAAAGAAAAATAGCTTTCAATACCTCTGTTACCAAAATATCATGACAGCTGGAGTGAAAAATGACAACTTTGATACCATTTGGCCTCTTAATTATCAGTAATTGGAAATTGTGTGGTGCTCTTTGTAAAGTTACTGTCAAAACCTCGCTATAATTTGGGTTAGTTAGCCTGTCGGAGCTAATTTTTCATTCATATTTTCACCATTATTCATTTATGAACTATGCTTCAAACTATTTAGTTAGCAAGCAAAATTAAATATTTAGTTAAAGGCTAAATATTTATTCAGTATAGCAAATGCTTATCTTGCTAGCTAAATATTTAGCGTCAAACTAAACAGTTAGCTTATGTATTTAGCAGCTATACACTAAAAAGTAAGCTATAGAATTTACCTAATAAATCTGAGGTAACAATTTGCATCGACTCTTTTGGGGTAAATTTAGTACCATACATTGAGTATAAAATAACTGAACAAAAAATATATGAAATACTTAAAGAAATTGGGTAAAATTTACCTCATATTTATGTATATATTCAACAGCTACCTACTCAGTTAAATTAGATAAAACTATGTCTTGTTTGCTAGTAGGTAATACCTGATAATTACAAATAAAGGTTAATTAGGGAGCTAAATATTTTGCTTCTTTCCATTCTTTGCTTTAATATTTGGCTTCAAACTACATATTTAGCTTGCTAACTATTTAATTTAGTTCTAAACATTTAGTCGCTTACTAAATATTTAGCTCCCTAATTAAACATTTAGTTTAAATTGTGACCTTTATGAACGAATGACAATATAACTAAAATATTAACCCACATTTTTGTTTTGCTCTTATGAGAAGGCAACCCAAATTATTGCTGTTAATTTTTGACTGTAGCTTTAGAAACGGCACACTATAGGACAAAATGCATGAATGCAGTTTACTTCCAGCATGAACCGAGCTGAATCTCTTGTATTATCGCGATCAAGCTGCACCAGAATGGGTGATATGATCGTCTCCAAGCTGTGCCTCGTCTCAGAAAGCTCAACTTGTCTGGTCCAGACAGTAAAACAGGACATGAGCTCCTCTCCAGACCCTGGCACAGCGTGGTGAAGGCCTGAAGCTTTTGGAGGCTTTTCAGGGAATTTTGGCCAAAGAATGAGCCTCGCATTCTCATCATCTGTGAGAATCAAGTCCTGGACTGACTCGCACTGAAATGGACCCAAAAACTTACAGACGAAGTGTAGCTGACGCAAAACATGTTGTAAACAGCTGCATTAACAGGCTTGGGGGGCAGGACAAAGCAAACTGCCACAGCTGGAGATGGAAAAATCAGAACCAGGACTTGATCTCTGCAGCCTGGATTTTAAAGGTATGTTGGCATAAGCTGGGACTCTGTA
The DNA here is from genome assembly GCA_903067075.1 of Micropoecilia bifurca. NCBI lineage: Eukaryota > Metazoa > Chordata > Actinopteri > Cyprinodontiformes > Poeciliidae > Micropoecilia > Micropoecilia bifurca. The sequence goes on along the minus strand of CAEGAF010163430.1, from coordinate 27,378 downwards.
TTTATTGAAATGTTTTCTACGTTGAGATACTATTTATCCTGATGAAACACGGTAATATTTACTATCGCACATCTGTGAACACCTGCCCTTAATTTTAAATTTGCTCACTGAAGATAAACCTGTCAGGATGTTAATGTTGAGCCCTTCAGGGTCTCCTTAAGGAAGATGTGGCCTGATGATTACAGATCACATTGACTGATTGTTTTTTTTATGCAAAGAGCTTCTGCTGCGATGGTTTGTTATCATAGCTATGGTTGGTTCATGTGGGAGGTTGCAGGTCACCGAGTGGCTGCAGTTTGGCATTTTACTCGTCAGTATTGTGAGTCATGTTTTGTATTTCAGTTACAATTGTTACTGTAAGTTGAGGGTGAAAATTATACAGTTGACAAATGTTCAAATATGATACAAAATAAGGTTACTTATTTTGTTTCATACTGATTTTTCTCTCAAATTTAAAAAGGGAAATGATCCCAAGCTTTTATTTGTGGCATTTACAAATGAATGATTAGTCACAAAATCCTGACTTCGGTTTTATGCACTTACAGCGTGCAGACATAAAGCATAAATTTAGAAACTTTAGAGCGCATGTGTCACCTTTAAAGGCTTGTGTCTTACAACTTTTACATGTCTCTGCTTCTGCACCTCTGAGTCACATAATCAACTCACTTGCAGGACTCTGGAGAACTGGACTGCATACTGAGGTGATTCAGCCTTTTGATTTGACCAGGTTGCCATATGAAAGGACGCAGGTGTATGTATGCATGTATGTGCTTGTTGTTTAGAGAGAAAAATCAAACTATGCAGTAGTGCAAATATGCATGTTTAGGAAAAGAAACAGTTCTGTCTCCAACACAATAACACAGCTTTAATGAAGAGTTCAAACTTCATGATTTGGTGGAAAAACATAAATTTTCACTTCTAGATTTTATGCGTTTTGGATTTTTCTCCACAGGCTGTGATTTTATTTTCAGATGCTTTGTGTAGTTTAAGCAGCCTGTGTAGCCACACATCAGCTTGGTAACGGTGTGCGTCGCTTCAGCCACGATCACAGAAATGCGTAGATCCAGATTGACAGTGCGAGTTTGTTGCCGATGTGTTTGTGTGCATTTGCATGCTCGGTGCCGGTCCATCTGTGCCGTCACCCCCTCCCCATGCGACCAGATGACTCAGCTGGATGTCTGTCTGCATGTCTGACATGATGCAGGGCCTCGGCCTCAACTGGCCCGGTGGGTGGTCCCGGCCCAGCATGGCTGAACAGCAGGTTGTGGCATCGCTTTCCACCTCCAGCCCACCACTCCCGATTTCCCTCATCTTCTATCGCCACCCTTCGGTTTTTTAGCGATTTCAAAAAGGGGAAATTGACAAGTGATGAGGGAGGAATTTGCCTTTTTTTGGACCTGAAACCCCCTCGGCTACTATCCCTGATGACCGACATGTTCTTGAAGATAAAATATCAAATTTAACCAAAGTGTTTTTTTATGCAGCAACAAAAGCAACAGGTGTGATTTTTGCAAAGTAAAGTGTTTAGTTTGCTAAACGCTTACAGAAAAGCCATATGAAATGCTTTTGCACAGAATTTTGTCCATTGAAGTCAAAATTTTCTATTCACACCAACATCAATCCAATCACGCCATCCTTCACCAGTGCACAGGTTCAAAACTTGCAAGTTTTAAATTACCTCTTTAGAACAAACTAAGCAAGAGGTGTGACTTGATTAAAATTTTTAAAGGACTTAATTGCAGGGTCTGTAATTAATTGCGTTTAAACACAACCACACCTCCACAAAACAAGCAGCATTTTAAATTCAAAAAGCCGCTTTGCTGCTGCCTTCCTCCTCTGGAAACAGAATACAGTTGAGTAGATAAAAATGCTTTCATCATGTGCAGCGTCTCACTCCTGCTCCTACTCTTGAACTTGGTACTGAGCCATCAGAGATCTATAGGAGGCCTCATGAGAACAAATAGCCCGTATCTAATCTGTTTCCTCTCCTGATGAGTTCTGACTACATGGCTGCTGGTTTTCTGCAGTAAAACTGGCTGAAAACGCATCCTCCTCTTTCATTTCCCCGTCTTTTCTTTAAATCTGCTCCATTTTCAACCCATTTCGCTCACCTTTGTATTCCTCTTCACCTCAGTTTCCCCCTCCCTGTCCTCCATCTCTCTCTCTGCCTCTCATATTCTCACCCCCAGCTCGCTTTGTGAGCAGCTGAATGTTTACTTCATGTCAGCCTCATCATCCATTCTGACTGGGCCTCTGCTGGGAGGATTTGCTCCTCTCTTTCACATTTTATTTGTTCCCCTATTTGCTGTTTCCATTAAAGATGAAATTGAAATCTCCTGTGCCAACACACACCAGACGCCGCGACTAACAGAAACACAAAGCGAGCTGTGCTTTGGCGTGTGAAAGAGCACACACCTCTCGTCCTACTTTTTCTTGCTTTACCTTCTTCTCATCCGCCAACACCGACTTGTCTCCGTTCTGTAGTTGTTGCAAGTGCGAAAGGAGACGCTTTTGTCTTGTTTTTGTGTGGTATGATTTATTTCCTGCTTCGTCAAGGGAACTGACTCTCCCTCTTTCTCAGTCTGGCACTTTTCAACACATTTAAAAACTTACTTTTCTCACTTCTTTGCCTAGACCTTTGAGGCAAAATTTAGCAACAAGAAGATGTGAGCTAAATGACTCGCAGTGCTGGCGAGAAGTTCACGTCATCTCTTCAGGAGCAGGAATCGCCTGGTAGTTTCAGGGGGTTTTAAGGGATTTTGAATTGTCTATTCTGAGTGGGATGATGCTGCTGCCAATGGCTCAGATATGCCCAGACCCCAGTAACAGTTGATTAATAAAGGGCTTCTTTGTGGTTTGGTAGTGTGTGAATATTTCCGTGATGTTTTCAGTTTGGGAGTATGGGGTACCTGATTCCTTGAAGGGGGCCCTTGTGTTCCTATATGAGTCGCAGGAAGTTGCCCTGTTTACGTTGTGAATTGGACTCTGCCAAGGTTGCCCTTTGTCATTGAGTCATAAGGTGTTGAGGGGATCTAGTGTCAGGTCTCTGCTTTTTGCAGATGATGTGGTTCTGTTGGCTTCATCCCATCATGGCCCAGTTTGCAACTGGGATGGAGATCTCTGTACCCCCAAGTCCAAGACCATAGTCTTGATCAAGAAAAGAGTAGAATGCCTTCTCCAGGTTGGGGATGCGGTCCTGCCCCAAGCAGAGGAGTCTAAGTATCTAGGTATTATACAAGAATGAAGGGGAAAATGGAGATCAATAGGTGGGTTGGCTCTGGACGGCATCGTCTTAGTCTGTTGTTGTGAAGACAGAGCAAAGCTCCTGACTTGCCAATATGTTCTTGCCGTTATCTATGGAAGAAACTCGATGAAGAGAGAAGTCTGGGCCTTTCTGTTTAGGCTGCTGCCTCAAGTGGATGAAAATGTTTGGACGAACTGGCCACTCTCTGCAACTCAAGACAGCTGTGTGCTAAAATCTGATTAGATCAACAGTTTCTGAAATACTCTGACTAATCCGTCTGGCACTAACGAGCAGGCCCTGTTCTAAGGGACTCGAATCGTCCTCTTTCTCCTTTCTGGACTTCATCAAGTCGTCTTCGTTACACCTGGGTCCCCGAAAGCATGGAGAAGCTGCAACGAGGGACGGGTAAGTGTGTGTATATTTTTAAGTTTTTATGAACAAACCCTGTTTTTACAGAAGAACAATTACAAAAGGTCTCAAATCCATAACTTTTACGCCCCAGGAAACGTGCATACAGTTCTCTGTGGAAGCACCGAAGACTGTTCTCTGTCGCTCCGTCTTTCTCGTGACGTCGGTGAAAACCTTCAGAGAGGTCGTAGGCAGTGTTTGGATGGCTGCAGGAGAAAACAAAAGCAGCACTCTGCAGGTTAATGAGGCCAGGAAGACGCTTTGTGTCGAGCTTCATCAGTATTCAGCGGAGGTCCCCCACCCGTGCTCTCCCAATATTATGCCAGTCATTTAGGTCAGCCACATTACGGTGCCTATGTGAGAGGCAGCCACCCACCCACACACACACACAAAGATGTAAACAGAAGATGGGAGAATTTTCAGGCAATTTAATAGAAATACAGTCTCATCAGCTGCTCACCTCCTCATTCTCTCTAATCATTAGCTCTGTCCCTCACTCACTGCCTTTTCTTTCCATTTTGCAAACATCCATCTCTTGCTACCTGACCCCCTTCGTCTCTTTCTATTCCCCACATACTGCTCCTTCAATTAAGATAGAGTGGCTAGTCCTATATAAATTACATTAACATCTCTAATGGCTGCCGCAGGTTATTGGTTTGTCATTAGGACCCCACTCAGGTCAGCACAGGCCAGCTTCCAGAGCCCAGTAAGGGATTTAAGAGAAGCAGATCCTAGCTGCAGGCGAAGGCCTTCGACAGTTTTTACTCAATCCGCTAATAGAGAAAAGGAAAACAGAAAGCATCAAACTTTCAGTTTCTTTATGGGCATCAGGTAAACTGGTAAAAGTTTCTCATTTAAATGGTCAACTTAACTCTGTTAGTAGTTGGTTTTCACCGTTTCGCCTTCTCTTTATGCTCGGTATGCTTTGGGTTTTTGGAAGAGTTGTTTGTATCCAAGCATTTTAAATATATATTTTTCCAATATTTTATGTAATTAGAGGAAGGGGGCACAAAAAGAAGGGGGAATGCATGCTGCAATGATCTCAATATCAGAAATTGAATCCAGGATCATTATAACCATATAGCAGCTTTATAAATCTAGCTCATCTCTTCAGATGTTGGTTCAATATTTCACGCTGTATCTTCAGCCGTCATAAAAATTTTAAGATGTCCTGGACTTTCCCAAATTGAAATTATCTTAACCAACTCGCCCCATGTTTGAGCAGCAAATTGAACCTGACCTGTAGAAACTCCTGTAGGTACAATATGTCATAAATATGCATACCAGAGTGAAGTTGGACTCAATCATAACACAGATCACATAGTACTGATGACTAAGAGGTACAGATTCATATTGTGAAAAGACCTAAATTGGTTTTTGTGAGAAAATAGGGATTTATAAACCTGTACTTTGTGTGAATTCACAAAGATTATAAAAAGTCTAGCTCTGTGGAAGAAAATATGAAAAAAAACTTGGAGTTACAGGGCTTACCCTGAGACGGGTCAAACTCTTTTCAAGAACTTCATCAGTGCAGCTTTATTTCCACTTTAGCTCTCCGTGTTTCACTGACATACCTGAACAGCAAATTAGTGTCAAATTGATAGCCTAGAGCTAAATATTCTTCCTTCCCTTCTTTCTTTCTAACATTATGGCTCTAAGCCTGAACTTCTTAAAAAAAAAGATGAGAACATTTCTCCTAATTATTATTTAGACCGTTGGATAGATTGGATGGTCAGTTTTGGTCACTGGTCACTATTCCACTGGGAAAAATATCATTTTAACGAACAAAGTAATTTTACTGGCAGCTGTTTTTAAAAGGCGCAGTGCAAAGTGGCTTGTTTTTCTTTCAGATTGTTGGTTTTTTAAATCTTCCTCGTTGATCTGCTGATTCTGATTCGGCTCCAAATGTTTTTATACCATCACACTTGGCTGCAGCTTGTGCATGAGCTAAACGTCTTTAATCTTGTGCAGTAGTAGTGTATTGGCAAGAAATTGTATTTTAGCAAACTGGAGCATGAACACTAATTTGTCATTAGCGTAGAAATTTGGGCTTCTGTGTTTTTTATTTTTGAGCAAATGATACCCAAGGATGCTGGGGGTGACCTCTTTGCTGTCTCCGTGCCATATTTCACTGCTGCTAACCCAGATGGGCTCAGCTTTTGGATTCGAACACAAACTGCACATGCCATGCAGCTGGAGCTCTTAATCTTGTGAATCATAGCAGTTTAGCAGTTTTAAATGAGTCACTGCACAGCCTGGTGTCACAGTAACCATCTGAAAACAGAGAATGAAGGAAAAAAATAATCAGATTTATGCTGATATTTGGACATTCTCTTGCAGATTTGGAGGAACTTTCTCACTCAGGCAGCTACAAGAATATTTAACACGATTGTCTGTTTTTGAGGGATCCGGATCATTTATTGGATTTCACTCTATAAATCCAAACCTCATTTCTGACACGAATATTTCTCATTTTTCTCTACTTTTTATGAAAAGCTTCCTTTCCTCAAAATGTGTCTGTGTTGATTTAAATATTGGTTTTACACATTCTTAATGACCTGACACAATTATGCATGCAAAATGACTTCTCAGACTGTTTCTACCTTTCTGAGGCTTTTAAAGAGTTAAAGTACATTTATCACCCAGAAAGTGCTGGGTTTCACCAAACCGAGTCACGAATAATGTGCAAGTGGTGAAATGCATCCCACTTCTACTTTTGTAGACTGAATACTTTAAAGAAATAACATTAACCGCAATGGGATTTTATATGGGTGGTTGCCTAGGGAGGCATTAGAAAGATGGGCACCAAAGCACCAGATGCCATAAAAAAAGTTAAGTTACTGGTCAGTTGAACCCTGTAGAGATTTTGTTTTCAAAAGTTATATCTGAGAGCATAAAATTAAGTTTTATGGCTACAGATTGAGTTCCACCACACCAGTGTTTTTGAGTTTACTGCAGAACTGACATCAGATTTTGGCAACATGTAAAAACTTGGCACTCATTTCTAAGGTAGCAATAATTGTTAAATGGCAGTTAAGAACTAGCTAATTGTTACCAGTGTCATTCAAAGCAACAGTATGGTCAGCTTGCTAACTAATAGTAAAGGATTTTTTTTTTTCTTTTACAGTGGAAATCTTTATTTTCTCCACCTGCATGTTTTCTATAATGTGCTAAAGAATTATGTAGCCTATAGAATGTTAAATCTAATATTCAGTACAATATCCAGTTCTTATCTAAGCAGCAGTTGAATTAGTATTTTTTTGTTAAATAAATGAAATGCATAATAAGTTTGTTTTGAATGGCTGCTTCATTCCCGTAATCTGTAATCTGTCCTGGTTGGTTCCAGATTACCTCACCGTCAGAATCTCACAGCTCAGACCTCCTTCACTCCTTCCGTTTTGGAGGAGCCGTGATTTGTGCCAGGAAGTCTTATTAGGGAAATGACTGGTTGAAATTGCCCTTGACAATTTGATGCTCTCAGTATACATAAGTAAGACAGAAAATTCAAGCTAAGCTCCACTGCAGCAACACTCACTAAGAAAAAAATAAAGGGAGAAGGAAGCACAACTGAGGGGGAGAACATTTATTTTCTTCGTTTGGTCCCTGGGTTGTCAATCCACTCGGTGAGGGTTTTAAAAGTAGCCGAGGACGATCTGCAGAGAGCCCCGTCTGTATTAAACATGGGCGTATTCGCCTGGTGGTTAATGTCAAGTGTGGCTAAGGTACCTGGGTCTCGGAGGGGGTGCCGAGCGAGAGCACTGTTGATGTGATTAAAATGTTGGAGAACAGCCAGAGGGTGATGGCTGGCACAGATTCTGCTCTGTCACCTCCTCCTCCTCCTCCGTTTCACCCTCCATCCCTCTCCTCTCAGTGCCAGCTGTCAGTTATGTCAGTCAGTTTGCTAATGATGCTCCTACAGAGCTCAGAGCGCACCGATACATCTGTCATGCCCAAATATCTCTCTGTTCGTTTGAGGACTGTAAACAGTCCTCAAACGGCCTATTTTTGTGCGACGCTGCTTTTTACGCCGGGTTAAGGAAATGTATTATTCATAAACGCTCTCTATTCATTACACCACCGTTGGTCAACATCCAAGAGCATTTTCACACTTAACTTCTTCCATGAGCCTCAGTGTTGGTGACAAAATAATGCCCAGACGGAATATTTTAGCTTAGTACTTCTGCTTCCAGTCCATTAAAAGTGGGTGCTGTCACTGAGCTGCTATTTTTCTTTTTCAGGGATGTTATCAGTCCTGTCAAACGTGCAAATCATGTAGTTCACAGTCGAGCAGCGGCTACCCAACCCTGACAGGTCAACGAATTTACACCTCGGCCACTTTAGGTTTTAACGCGAACCTTCAAACTGCTTCCTTAATGAAGAATTTCACAGGCAATTTGCGCATCGTGGCATCTGAAGAGTCTATTTTTAAGGTTCCTCTTGTTCAGATATGACTCGACAGCATCTGCACAGAGAACTCACTCGTGATGTGTTTTATTGTTTTCATATTAACTTAGTGGCGCTTTCGTTCAGAGGTTGCCAGAAAAGCTGTGAGGATTAGCAGCTATAATCACTTCTAAAAAGAAGGAATAAAATGCAGACTAAACTGTAGACGGCAAGAAAGTCACTGATGGATAATGTGGTCGATATGTACCCGTTATCTGTCTTAAAGGTTAATCCCGAGGCAAAGCTCCAAAGGTGGATAGATTTAACATTTGTCTGTTTTTGAAGATGTCGGGAAAGAAGCGATGGACTAGTTTCTAGGGTTGGGAAATTAAAGGCACTTCATGAGTGATCTGATTAGGATTCATGCAGCTACAACCAACCCAACGCACAAACGCATAGTCCTTTTCAGGTCAATAACAAAAAAATTGCAATTAAATACATCAGATAAATTTTTTAAAAATCAAATGCGGACAGTATCCACTAAATTGGTGCCTCTTGTAGATCAAATATTTTTGACAATGTCCGTTACGTCATATAGACAAAGTTGTTGGGTGAATAAAAGTGATTTAGGATGCACACTGCCTGGGGTGTGAATAATTTTGGGTTAACTCCATAGTTAACCGTCAGTGCAGGTTGCGATGCTTGTAGGATGCGACACTGACCGGATGCATCATCGTAAATGACGGTCAGGTTGTTTATAATCACTGTTTTATTTCCAATGTCGCCGCATCAGCGGCCGCCTGACGCCAACGATTACAGCGCCAGTCGATTAATTTCAAACTGTAAACGAGCCGTTTCACTGGTGCTGCTAAGCAGGTGTTTATCATGAATTGATGGACGCCCTGCAGCCGGTCTGAATGCAGTTTTCACCCAGACTATCGTAAAAATGGGTGATCGCTGCCTTCATTTGGCGATAAAACTGATGCATCCTGCAGGTTTATGATCCAGTGAAAGATCTGAGTACCATTAGGGTTTAATCAACAGAAAATTATGTAATAAATGTACGCATCTTGAGTATTTATTTTTAAATAATTAATTCAATGCTATCCTGAAACAGTAGAAAAATTCAGATGACAACTTGCCAACAGCAGGACGGAAATCTACAGGCAAGCCCCTGCACCAAACAGACTAATTACTGCAATATATGGGCAAAGAATTGCACAAGTTTGGCCATGGACTGAATTTATTCATCAGGAAAGAGGAGTAAACATCAACAAGAGCTAATAAGATCAACTGTCCATTAGATATACCTGATTCATCACCAGAAACTAGCCTGTAGTTGATGCCAAATACTTTGAAGTGTTTCATAATGAGCATTTATGAAACAAGTAATAAACATAATCAAATTCAAGAATAATCTACTATTTTAAAATTTCTTTAAGTCATCTACTTTTTGTTCACCTATGTATTTAAATAATTGCTGGGGGGTTTTGTGTGTTTTGTTTTGTCATTTATTGGTTCATGTTTATCCTCCAAATGACATGAACATCTATACATTTGGTTTGTTGTGTTAAAAATCAGAAATAAATCAAGAATGATAATCAAATATATTGACCAATGTTCCAGGGGTTCAGGTAGATTTTTCATCTTGATTTAAAGGATGTCCGTGTTTCAGGTCACTAGCAGTCTTTTGAAAATGCACATTGTTGCAACCTGTGTTTATCAATTGATGGTACACAAATGTTACTTTCTTAAAGCTTGATTTCAAGTATTTCTCCCCTTTTTTTGTCCCGTTTTGTCCTCATTCCTGCTTTCACCCCTTACTAGAGGTCAGCGGCATTAGTGTTTGAATTTTAAGGCTAAGTTATTCGCTTGACCTTGCCATCTGTCAGCATACAGTGTTTTTCTCCTGGGTCTGCCATGTGAGACTCTTGTTATGCTCCCCGGGGCTCCGGGGTAAAGGTGGATACCCTTTCAAATACTTTCTACTGCAAACCCTGGGTCGTGTGTGCATGAATATACATATGTATATGAGCCCTGCACTTCGACAGTCCTGCTGGGAATGATGAATGGCTGCCAGGTGTAGGTTTACGGCTCTGACAGCAGTAAGAGTTAAGAGACTGTGGTGAGTCACCGATGTAGCCTGTGGCAGACACCAACGGCCCACACGGATAAGGTCTCCGTCTCAGGCTGGAGGAAATGGAGATGAAGCTTAATTTCCGTCATGCGAGAGGTGGGACCGAGCAAGAGGAGAGGAGGAAGAGACTCCGAGCCTCTCTGCGGTCCTGGGGCAACAGCGCCAGCTCACCCAGCAGTCCTCTGCGCCTGTCGGCCCGAGTCAACATCAAACCGGGCCCCTCACTCCCCTCCACTTGCCTGCTGCTCACCGAGGTCACGCGAGCGCGGATTTGACGTGTATGAATAAATCTGGCCTGAGGACGTGTCAGGTTTATGATTCAGACGTTTCAGTAACAGAAATCTTAAGCTTGGCGTCGCAGCAGAGATGTTGCGTTCAAAGAGGGGATGCTGTCGGTTTCTCTGAATCTTCGTGGTCTCGGCTGCTCCAGAGCTGCTTCACGTCGTCACTTAAGTTCAGTTTATTCTCTGGAAGGGAGGATGACCTCTGTCTTGACTATTTGCACCAGAAATGTTAATAAAAACCATAAGATATGATCACATTAGGAGGGCCATGTGTGTCAAAGGCGGGTCGGCTTTAAAGCTCAAGCTTAATCGCGCCTCAGGGACGTCGGAGGCCGTCAAACCACTCCTTCCTTATTCTCCTTCTCCAGGATCTGAGTCTGTTCAAATTAATCTCAATCATACGTTCTTGTGACTCTGAAGGACATTTTGCTGCTTTTTTTTTTTTTTTTTTTAGAAAATATTTATTTCTATCAGATCCTATCAGAGAAAAGTCGACAATTGGAGAGGAATTGGCCTAAAAAGGCGAGTAGAGCTGGGAAGGCGTCTTCTTCCTTTCTTTTCCACCATCACTGCATCCTCACTCTGAGCTTTAACTTCTAAGTCGCCATGCACGGTCCTGATGCAGATCTAAAAGGACAGAAAATGTCCAAATATTCATCCGTCTATCCACTGCCTTCACCTGTTGGTTTGTGTGGGGTTGCCGGGGTGGCTGGTGTCTGTCTGCAGCTGTCGTTGGGTGAGAGGCAGGGATTGCCCTGGAAAGTCACCAGTCCATCAGAGAGCCACACAACCACACACACACACACACACACACACACACACACACACACACACTCATACTGAGGAGCAGATTAGACTACTCAATTAACCATTGATATGTTTTCTGGGACGAAGCCCAAATACCCGGCGAGAAGCCACACATTCACAGGGAGAACATGCAGAAAGACTCACAGTTGGGATTTGAACCAAGGACCTTCTTGATGCAAGGCGACAGTGTGATCTGCTGTGCCACCATACAGCTCATGTCCAAACTTATCAAGTCAAGTCTGAATGCTTGGCACCTTTCGTTGGGGACACATTAACAATGCATCCTACAAGTGGGACATGAAAACATACAGTGTCCCCAATGAAAGGTGCCAAGCACCCTTACATAGTGTTGGACAGGTAAGATTCTTCAGATTTCAAGGATGTAAGTCAATGATAGAATCATAACTGTAGACACTAAATGTTTTTGTCAAACTACTCAGAAAGGCAAACAAATGGCCAATATAAACTCTTATTTCCACAGTCCATAATAATCTGCCACTGAAAACCTCTGATATTTCCTTAAATTGCATCGGTTTCTCTCAAAGTTTGTATTGTAACTTCTGTTGGCATGCTCTGTTCTTTTAAGAAGCTTTGTAAGGATACGGGTTTGTAAGGATTTTGGATAAATTGCAGGAAATTTAAAGGGCTGTGCAGCTTCCTTATATGGTTGAACCTTGGGGTGAATTTGCTGGAGACGCATCTTGAATGCATTCCACTTGGGATCATTATTTTTTCATTGTTTCAAAAATATGTCAATTGTGGACCTCAATTATTTGGGAAATTAAATAAGTCTTGTAAGATTAATACGCAGAGGAAAGCGCTGCTTATTACTGCTGACGTTTCCATCTCGGCATCTTAAAACACATCAGTACGCGCTTAAAACCGTGCATATTTTCTTTTGCTACTACTGCATCATTCTTCAGATGATATCTGATGTTTTCTCTTGATATGTCACCTTATTGGTGCCAAGTTGTGTTTTCTGTTTGCCAAACTTTCAATGTTGGCATTTCCTTTGAATTCTGAATATGTTGTATTTTTATGACAAACATTTAAGAAAGCATTTAAAAATAGATCCTTTTATGTTGGAATACAATTTGTTCATGTCTTGAATTTTGGAGCCTTCTTTGAATGAACAACTCATGAGTCAAAATCAAACAATAAAACGGGACTAAATGTGCCAAAACAATCAAGAAACTCCTCAGAAGACCTTCAGGTAGACTTTATGTAATTCAACAATTTTGCACTGCACTAAATCTGTTTTGAGTCAGGTAATCAGGTTTGTGTTGTTCAGCCTTTTTAAAGTCTTTTACCCCAGCAACCAAAAAGCAGCAAGTTTGCTCCACAACAAGCTTCAGCATGGAGTATATTCACACTGACACAGCATCTATAAATAGTCAGGCTAACCCACGCCGTCTCATTCCGTCTCCCTTGTTTTCGTTTTTTTTTCTCTCAAACTAACTCCAGTGTCCTCGTGTGACCAAACAGCGACTTGTTCTCCGCGAAAATTCAATTTGCAGTCTAATTCCAAATCAAAAAAAGCTTGTTCAGAGCTCGGCGTTTGCTGAGCGTGACACAAACAAGCAAGGACACCGTCTGAGCGCGGCTCCCTCGCAGGCTTATTATAGCTTTGCCCTCAAGTAACAGAGTTGTTCTTAATTGGCGAGTTGTCCTAATTGACTTTAGCTAATTCGTGGATTAGATTATTGTTACCTTACTTAATTGAACCATAACTTTCATGTGTTTTTTTTCCTGGCTAGTTGCTCTGTGAGTAATTGGAGCTGAGTGCTGCCATTTAAGGGTTCCAGTTTAGAAGTGAAGGGTTTTTTCCCTCCCCATCACATTCAGTTAAGCAAAGCATCTATAGAAATGAAACCAATTAAAGAGAGCATGGAGGAGAAAACAATAGAAATACAACAGCAAGACGGCAGCAGGTTTTGGTTTTGTAGAGTATAACAGGCTGTGGTGCTAGTCCGTCTAGTGAAATCTCCAAAAAGTGGAACTTTGTGGAGAGTTTGACAGTTGTGTTGGTGAGATGTATGTATGGTCTGAGAAAAAGGAATAGCAAAGACTTAAACATTTTGAATAAATGTTCTGCATTTTAAAATGAATTCTTGCCTCAGTAACAACTAAAAATAATGTAGTTCTTGCACAAGGCTGCTGCAAAACCAATGACTTGATGGGATTGGGCTGGCACCTCTTGATAACTGGCATCATGCGGTCAGCTGAGTCTGATTTGACGTTGAGGTCGGAGGTGAGACAATATTAGATTGTGAAGAATTAGGTTGTCCTGATGACCTGCCAAAGCGGACAGGTCGCGTGTTGGTCCAAGAAACACGTTGTTTGCCGTTTCCCTCCTTTTCCTCCAGCATTTTAAACGAGCTTGTGTAGTGGGGATCAAAGGTTCCTGGTTTTGATTGCCATTATACTTTGTTAGTATCAACGCACATCTCATGAAAACACTTCCAGACTCATTCACAAAGTTCTCAGAAAAGAACGTGGGGATAAATGGGAAGAATAACAGGGGAAGAGAAGGAACTTGGTAGCTATGAGAAGAAGGGAGGAGCCGAGTCAGGAAGGAAGGAAAAGAGGAAGAATGGAACTGAGGAAGGAAGTATGGGAGCAGAGGAGGAAATAAGGAACTAAGGATGAGTGAAAGGACGCCAACCAAGGACTGGGTTTGCAAATGCATCTTGTGTACAAAATGGTTGCTATGTTTTCAACATGCAACGGTGCTTAATGTGCTGTCCTTGATGAAATAAACCTGACTTGAATTGGGACGAAGGAACCGAGTGTGGGGTAAAGAATAAACGCATTGAACCAGTTCTTGCTGACAACATTCTTCAGTGTAAATGTTTATACTGAGGGAGGGAAACTCGGTTAACTATATTCAGGATATTAAGAACTTTTTAAAAGTGAACCCATCGCTGTCGGATTGAAGAATGGGCCTCATGCTGCAGCATCTGATTCTTTAGACAACTGCTGAACAGAATTAACTATTTACTATCCCATGCAGTTTTCCTGGTTTCTGTTTCAGTGTCCTTGGATGTAGCTATATAAAAATCAGAATTTGGACACAGCAGTGTTTTGAAAATCTGAAATTTTACAATAAATACCCTCTGACTGATGCTTCCAGTCACTAAAGCAGACACTCCTAATAAATACTAAAATCTGATAAGAAAAATTTAAACCTGCATTTCTTCGTTTTCAAATAATCGCTCAACCCAGTTTCCCAGTGCTTGTTTTACCAGACAAAGTGTGACATCGCCTCCACTTGTTACATAAATGATTGAATGCACATAAACTCAGGATCGACATCTCTAGCTCTTAGAAAAGCCACAAGGTCCGATCGGGGCATCTGCGGTTCATGCATTTGAAAAGCGGCCTTTGCGTGAACTGTTGAGACATTTGTTGCCTGAAAAGTTCTGGCTCCACAAAACCCCACAACAACTTATTTCTTGAAGGACACTTGGTTGAGGCCATATAGGAACGCAAGGACATATAGGAACGCAAGGACAGAAAACTTTATAATTGATACCCCATATGATATTAGAAATTACAATGCAATATTTTTAAATATCCTGCAAAAGTGTGTTTTTAAAATAAAAAAAAGGTATGCACACTTTTGGTTAATGCCACTAAATTTTTCTTTCTTGCCTTATCGTCTTTACTATCTTGATGCCAACTGGTGTGCCGCTCCGATGAATAGAGGAGTCTCCTCTGAGACTTTTTATTTTAGCTTCTTGATGGACAGAGAATGAAGAGCTTTAAAAAGGTCCCCTTAACACTCATACATCAGTCGGTTTCCTGTTTAAAGGTTCGGCTTTGACTTCCCTCTTGTTTTTCTTTAAACCATCTCAATGTGCAAGGCTGACTCTTTCACACTCTGCTGGATTTAAAACCTATTAATGCAACTCAGCTTTTTGTTGTTGTTGTTAAAGATTTTTGTTTCCCTATACAAGAACAAGTAAATAAGCTCACATTCAAACCAAAAAGGAAATAACATAAGAGCAAAGCTGGATGTACAGAGAGGGGAAAAAATAGTTATATGCTGACAGTCCTTTATGCGGCTTTCATTCTTGTCTTGCCGAAGGAGTGTTTTATATTCCGTGTCAGCCTCTGTGTGTGTGGGGACTAAATCAATTCCAAATTATTGCTCCTCTCAATAACTGATGGCCACGTCTGGGAGGAGGAGAAATGATTAATGATGATACTATGGACAATGCGAGTAAGACACACTGAGACATTATCGGCTGCAAGCCTATAGACACACGCGTACAGAGAATCTAGCAAAGATTACTAAACGGAGAGAGACATCACTGCACACTTTGGTGACGGGGACGATATTTCACAATCTGAGCGCATGTGGGAAAGAAATAAATCAGTGATGCACGCTGCAAAAAAAAAAAGAGAGAGAAGACATTCAAACAGGCTTGTTAGAGTCATGAAATAAAAATAGCTGAATTTAGCTGCAAGTTCTGAGAAAATTTTACTTGCTATGATATATTTTTTTATTTTTTTATCACAATTTGTAAAATAAATTTTAAAAGTGAGCTTGCTTTTTCCCCACAAATTTTTAAAAATCTGTGTTTTTACATAGCAAGTAATTAACTACAGTGTTTTAGAAAGGTTTACTTTCCTTGAACCTTTTCATTACAAACTTCGATGCAATGAAAGAAAAATTGTGCCTGTTTTTTTTCACCACATGTTAAAAAATAAGCGTAGTGGAAGATTGACCTCAACCCTGATCTCAAAGTTGGTTTTTGCAGGTTTTCTGTTCATTTTTCCTCATCACTGTTGAAAATGAGCACAAGATTCACACCAACAGATTCTTCCACCTCAGATGTGGATCTCTGCAGCTCCTCCAGAGTTACAGTGGGACTTGCAGTTGTTTCTCTGTCCTCGTATGACCTGTCAGTTTAGGTTTAGGACAGAAATACTGTTGTAGGTTAGCGGTTGTCCCATACCTTCACCATTTTAATTTTGCAAACCATAAATGTATTGTAGTAAATTACAAGGTTTCTGGTTTATATCCTGACAAAGTCTAAATTTTGTAGCATTATGAAGGCACCGTCAGCCTTAGCTTTAGTGTAAAGTACACATTTAACCATCTGCATCTCTAAATCTTAATGCTATATTTCTGTAACTATGGAAGTTTTATTGTAATCACATTCCTTTGAAGATGCATATGTAGCCATATTTGAAAAACCGAGGTCTGCTTGCTTTTCCCCTGCTATAAATGAGCTTCATAAATTTATTCAGAATCTAATATTCAATGCAGTTTTTTTAACACGTTCCCAAGCTGCCGCTCTTGAAATGCTATGAATTTTTAAACGGCGACACTGATTTTCATTAAAGCCCGCAAAATGAATCACATTTATCGATGCATATTTGAAGCTGGTTCCTGAAACAAAAACCTGTTGTTCCTTAAGAGTTTAGCTGCAACTTTACATCCCTTTTACTTACGTGCTTCAGTCTGTAAATATGTATATATGTACCCTGCCACTTGCCTGGCTGCAACCCTCAAACATTTCCTCGGCAGCCCGATGCTGTCAGCAAACAGCTAATAATATGTTGCTAATGTTAGATAAACCAGGCTCCCAACTGCCACTGCTGACAAGTCCCACCCTGCAAGTTGACAGGACTGGTTCCGTGGGTTTGTTATGTTTGAATCTGTGATTTTGACTGTCACAGCTTCAGTGCACCGCTGTGGAAATGTTCAGCTGTGACGTTGACTGCTTATTTTACTCATACTCCTTCTAGTGCGATAAAAACATTCACGGGGGAAATGTTTAAAATGTCTAAAACTTGATTGTTATTGTGCAGAATTGCATTTAAATCTCTGGGATGTTCACTGAATAAATCCCAACAACTTGCATCATAGACTGAGAAATTTTGGAAGATTTTCAACGATGATCTATCTTATTTCTATTGTTCTTGTTATTGAGACAGAATTATTAATTTTTTTTACCTTGGCAATTTAAGGAAATTGGAGAAAAAACTATGAATTATGAGTCCCATTACGTAAAGCATTTATTTTGTCACAGAGGAAAACAAGTTAGCATTAGCTTAAAAAGTACAGGTTAAGTCATGAGCTTTTGAGTGCGAAAAATATCCACCTGTTCAATGAAATTGAAATATGCTTCCATTAAACAACAATACCTTAAAATAAAGCTACTATTTTGAACACAAAGGCGTTTGCCAAATCTAACATATAAATCAAATCTACTAAATGAAAGATTAAATAACAATCCGTGTAGTTGTTTATATAACCAGTATTCTCGGTCTCAAATCTGTTTTGATTGGGTTAAAATTTTCCATGACAAATAACCAAAGGTTCATGGTTTAGAATTATCGCCCTAAATTTTTAATTTGCAGTTTCATACATATTGATATTCCGAAGACAACCTTGTTTTTCTGCCAATTTAGTCACAATTCTAAGAGATTAGAATGTGTTATCATATAACAGATTATATGATATTTTGTTCAAAATAGAGATGATTTCAATGTAAAAACTGAATTTGACAGTCTTGCTAATGCTTCTACTGCCGCTAACACTAGACAGCTACTGAAGGTAATGATTGAAGCTGCTAAGAGTTGGTGCTGGACTGTTGCTAACATTACATGACTTCTAATACTAACTCTAGAGGTTAGCTGTAATGCGAGGTTGTTTGTTGCTATCGTGGATTAATAAACAACTTGGCCAGCACCAGATTAAAGCTAGCAAGAGTAGCTTCCGCTAGAAAACTTTATAGGTTTTCTAATGTTGTGCCAGTAAGGACAACTGCATGTCTATATGTAGCAGAGTTTTATTTTAACAATACTATAAATGTGAAATTTGAAAAAATTTGCTTTAGTCTTTGAATTTATTTTTAGTTTCTCCAGACATTAACTGTTAGGCTGCTCTTGACAGTTGGTGGTCACCATAGCAACCAGTAACTGACAGCTTAGGCTGCTCTTGACTGGTTGGTGGTCACCATAGCAACCAGTAACTGACAGCTCCTTCCCTCCCTTTTTTGTTGCTATTTGTTACTCTGGGGCAGAAGCTGCTGGACTAAAGTTAACTACCAACTTGATTTTGTCTTTTTCAAAATCAAGTCCACCTGTCTGTCGTAAAGTCAACCTGCTAAACCGGAGACAAACATATAAGGGTTACATTTCTAGAAGTATTTCATGTCTGTCTGAATTTTCTTTAAAAGATCATCAATGTCCCTAATGGTTTATAAAGGTCAGCAGTGAAGGTTAGTGTTTTTTCAAAGAAAAATCATTACCTAGTTGCTTTGTAATCCAGAGCGAGGTCAGCAGTAATGGACCTTACCACAGCCGGCGCTTTTCATTGGCTAATGCCCATTTTACGTCACAGTGCAGCTATCAGTGGGTTACCATCTCACAAACTCATGTTAATATACATTGTGGACTAGCAGACCGACAGAAGGTTTTTGCATCAGGACTCAAAAAAGAATGGTTCTCCGTCAGTGGGGTATCTGTACAGACGATGTCAGGAATCCTGATCGTATTTGTGGAACTAAAATTCACAGATTTCCAAAATCTGAAACGGAAAGCCTTGCTGGGATTAAACTTGTGGACGACCGAATTTGCAGCTCAACCATCATAGGATCAATGAGAACAAAGGATTGTCTGCTGGTATAAGTATTATTACTTTGCTCTCTTTGTGTTTAGTGAATGAAAAAAAGAAAGTCAATAATAAACACATCCATTATGAAAACTTTTTAGCTAAGTACAGCATAATACAGCATAATGGCAGCACCGATACAACTTCTACACCTTGAAGCCTGTCTGTTACAACCTTAGGTTAGCTGAACAGATCAATATGCAATGTGTACCGTATCTGACATACATTAAAGATTTTATTTTACCTGAAAAGGCTTTTTACTAAACTGTAATTGTGTTAGCCACGCTAATCGTCTTAGCCACGCTAATTGTGTTAGCCACCGAGTACTGTGTATCAGACCTAGGCACATTTGACCCCTCAAAACCATCAAAGTCCGACTTACCCAGCCTTGCAAGAATAGGCATCAGTGATCTTGTCCACAGCTATATTTATGCTGAGGGTGTGAGGATCTGCTGTTTTTCTCATCGATCGCTAGCTTTTTGCAAGATCACACAATGTTGGAGGCATCGTGGGGCTCAAACACCTTGTTGTCGTCCAAAAAAAGATGACATAAACTTGTTGGTTTCCCTGTCCATTGTCGTGGCTGATATTTTATGAAAATCTGGCAGAAATGCTACACTAATCGACTCAGAAATACTCTGCAGAGAGTCAGTCGAACAAAAAATGCCATAGGAGCTAAGTGTGAGACATGGAGTCACATGGGACTTTTGAGGTGGGTTTCTGGGCGGAGCTTTGTAAGGTCCATGTGGAAACAGAGTGGGGTTGATCTCCTCTCTGCTCTGACTGCAGGTTGGGTTTGCTGCTGCCAGCCTGCACTGTTCCTAACTTGCCGACATTGTCGTGACATTTTACTTTTCGGCTTGTGTTTCAGTGGCTTTAGAGCTCAGACCACTGAAGGCAAACGATAACTGACCTAGTTTGTCTTTGAAGAAAAATAGGTGATATACATGTGATCGAATGGGTTATTAAAGGAAAAATCACCTACTATAATCCATATTGTCATCTCTATTCTCCAAAATAAGCCCACAAACAGAACATTCATAGTGATGCCTCTAAATAACTACTTGCACTCATACATTTGTGGGGGGGAAAATGTATAAACAGACTTCCTCACGAGTCTTAAGATGTTCACACAAAGAGCTACTGTCACAGTCACGGCCCAAATGGCTGTTTTCTGTTGTCAGTCATTTACTCCTGAAACATACACTTAGCCATGCTGACAAAGAGTCCCATCTTTTATTATCCGCCTCACAACAAAGCCCAGATTCATGTGTGCTTTCTATCTCACTCATAATCTTCCTCGTAGCACTCAGGCTGCACTCTGGGGAGCCATCTCGGAGCAGCGTGCGCGGCCTCGTGCACGCCAACGCTGCGCCGCGTTTGGTGGCGCGCGCACACATGTTTAACACGCCCTCTCCCTCTCTGATGCGCCGTCCCTGATGCACTTGATAGCTTGTGACGGTAGCCATTGTGAGAGGCAGCGTTCCCCATCTCTGCTGTTATTATTACATTAGTTGTTACGATTTTATCCTGTTTTTCTTAAATTCTCTCTCTTATATTGCTCTGTTTCTTCCTCTACTTATCCCCGTCCCTTGGTTCCCCCCGTCCTTTCCCGCTCTGTCTGTTGTGATTTAGCGTTCGCTGTGTTTACTCTCCAAATGCAGTTTTAGAAACCAGGGGAAATTATAACTCTAACCTAGGCTGAGACTCTGTCCAAATTATGGCCATTGATTTGTGTCTTTATTATTTCTTCAGCGGGGCCTGAGGCTGAGTGCGGCTCAACACTGCCCTCCAGTGGCGCTTTTGTCCACCTCTGTAACAAAAACCGCAGCATCATTTTCTCCAAAACACTTTGTTCAAACATATACACTCTCTCCTTCATGCCTGCACCAACTCACATCTATATTAGACAGTTTTGAAGATTAAATACAAGCTTCAAGTCTATAGACACAACTAATGTCAAAAATTAAAGAGTTAAATGTGTGCCTAACCTCAAGGTGACTGGGCAGAGGGTCACTCTGTCCCTCCTTCCTCGAAGGTTTACATTACACAAGGCAGAACATCGAACATCAGTGGCCGCTCTGGGTTGGTTTGATGAAGGAATGCCCCAACCATCTGCTGCACATTAGCATTAGACCTCCTGCTCGATTCAATTAGCAGCCCAAGCCAGTGCTACTGATTGGTGGTGGGTTGGAGGGGGGCAAGTCAGTGGCTGGAGCTCCAAAGAGGATGAAAACACTGAAGGGGGGTAGAGAGGAAATATGGTGCAAGCAAATTTAGGAAAAATGTTTAGATCAACACTGGGCTTGAGCTGCCTTTCTACATATCTGTCCTGAGCTTTGTTGGTCCACTCAGAGGTAGAGGTGTTTTTTTTTTGCAGAAAAGCTCAGTCTACTTAGTCATGTTTGTGGAAGAAATGGTCTCGGATACATTTAGAAAACTTGCTAAGAATACTTCTTGTAGGGTAGCCTAGCTAAAGCTCCAAACAACCACCTGCGGTTGGATAGTTTCTAATGATTTTGCGTGGTCCAATATCTAATTTGCATAATTTATTACCTGACCTACCATCCTTATCACTATGTGAAGGCAAGTTTGACTTGGGTCTTTATTGTTTGTCACAGTCCCATTGGTTTTAAACAAGCTGCTGCTCTGATGTAGACGTGGCTATCGGCTAAAGGTTTAGCTGCTATTTTTGTGCGTTTCTTGGTTTTTTGTTGGTTTTTTTTGAAGATCAGCGTGTGCATCTGTCAAAGTAGCAAAAGGAAATGGGCCTCTGAGTCATGTCATAATTACACCCCAGAGAAACAGGAAGTCATGAATTACTAATTACAGGTTCATAGGCATCCTGAGCAAGAATAAACTACAAAATTGCTTTGGTTACGTTAATTTTATGGAAGCTGTTAAAACCCCACTCCGAGATATTTGTGAGCAGCTTGAAGCGATATAAAATGGATGCCTTCAGGCATCTGGAAATTGTACCCGAGGATCTAGAGTCTACACTTCTCTGAAACTAAAGACTTGTTCTCATGATGCTGCAGAGAAAACGATTGAATTGTTTAAGGAAAAGATCACACAAAAACACAAGGTGTCTGGAATTTGTCATTAAGTCCACCTGACCCTTGAAGCTCTGATTATAAAAGCCAATGTTTGTCGTAGCACACCATTTTATTATCAAATCAACATTTTTCTACTCTAAATGCTCCCATTGTGAATCTTTTCTTTTGTGAAATTTCTCTTATTTTCTCGATAAATTGGCTTCCAGAGGTTTGTGTCCAAGTCGACTGAAGGTAAACAAGATGCTTATCTGTTCAGCCATTTTCCTTTTTATTTCATCAGCTTGGTCTGTTCCCTCCTGTTTTCTTTAAATTGTGGCAGAATCTCTTCTCTGTCTCGCATTGGCGTCCTGCTTTCACTGACGTGATTAGTTCAAATAAAAACCTGTAGTTCTTTAAATCCCGGGCAGTTTTGACTGTTGTTTCATCACATTCTCTCGTGGGGTGATGAGCATAGGAGATGGCGCGAGTCCAGTAATCGTCCTTCATCTTCTCTTTTTGTTTGGTTATCAAATACAACATGGTAAATAATAAATGCATATCATTTCCTCACAGCCAGAATTTATTTACAGAACTATTTGCGGCGCTTAGTTAAGGTATTTAAACCAGAATAACTACAAATTTCGATAAAAAGCCTGCTTTTGGGTGTTCCTTATAGAACCACCTTTCACCATTTTTATGACTTCAAACAATGCCATTGCTGATGAAGCATCCATGCTTTTATTCTAAAATGTCACACTTTTTCAAAATAAGTCAGATTTAAAACGATGACAAACGTCCACCCTGAATAAATTACGGCTGAGATGAACAACTTTTCTTTGATCAGACAACATAACAGGTTTCAAGAAGGAAGATTTCCTGAAAGTGAACAAAACCAGGAACAAACGGAGCAAAGTTACTTCATTTGCATCACCAGTTCTGCACAGAAAAGCTGGCCAGAATCCTTTCATAGTGATGTAAAAGACCTCATTGCATTAATTACAAACACCTGATGGCTGTTGCTCTATGTTAGAAAGCAGAATCAGGAAAACGGAGAATTAAGTTGGCTGTAGGTACAAAACGTCTGAAAAAAAGATGCACCTCTTCATCGTTTTCTGTTTAAACATCAATAAAATCTCCACTCCTTACAGAACGCAGCTGGTTTTGTTTGTTCCCTGAAGGCAAACCTTACATGTCACTGTAGCACTTACTCACTTACCTACATAATACGCCCTCTATTACGGGAATCGAAAACCTAAACACGCAGACGCACACGAGCTTGCCGTCAACTTAATCTGCCTAATCTCCGCAAATTACGCAAACTCTTGGTTCACGAAGGAAGCGGGACACATGAACCGCGCGGGACAAAAGTTCTCATCCGCTCGAGATGCTGTCAAATATTCTCACAGCCTCTGGAGACATAATGCACGAAAACATTCCCTGGTATAAACAGAGCTCTGTGTGGATATGTTCCCAATTATCTGCTGCATGTTTCTCTGATTTTTAACTTGTTCCAGACAGGAATCTTTTGGTAAATGTAGGGTTTGAAACAATCGCAGGATTGTGGACTTTACTTGAGTGAACATTGGGAGCTGCAGCAATGCCAGAGAAATATTTGTTTAAGTTTTTTTCCCCCCCTTCACTCCTGCCCCTCGTTTTTTTGTGTGTGAGGCTCGTCTCTCACCTGTTCCTCACTCCACAAAATAATGAAAAAATACAACAACCCTGCAGTGGATCTGCACACCATGTTTGTACCCTCAGGCGGTTGCCGCACACAAAAAAAGACAAAACTCACACTTGAAACAACATTTTAAAGCAGCAGAGGCTCAGAAGACCAGAAAACCTCCCCCAAAAATGTCATTACTATTTAAAGAGCAAAGCAAACCAACAATTGGAACGTGAAGTTTCCTTAAATGCTGCGGAGAGGGAAAGGGGTTTGTTTCGGTGCGTTGCAGACGTTTCCATCAGTGGAGAGCGTTTAGCCCACTGCTGATGGAAAATACACAGACGGCTAAACAGCATGGCAGTAATGACTGTTTCTTTTTTCTATCAGTGTGTCTGTGTGTGTGTGAGAGAGAGAGAGCATGTGTGGGTAATCTCCATCTTCCTATTGTTTGGCCTGTAAGCTAAATTCAGCCATAATGATAGGCTGTGTGCCAGCGGGCACAAAACCTCGGCCTGGCGTGTTGAAGTATCCGGATCGATGCGCGTCTTTTTTGTTTTTTTTTCCCTTCCTGTGGTCTGACGGCATGTGTGACGCCGTTAAAAGCAGGACGGATCAAACTAACATTATCTGACAGACCACAAACGTATTGATTTACAAACCTCTAGTCAGTGTTGTTGGTTCGGCACCAATTCTGGCGCCGTCTTTGCTGCTGCGTCGTACGTCGCTGGAACTCGTTGGGCCTGCTGACGGACGTAGAAATGTTGTGGGATCAAAACTTTTTAACTTATTTTCACTTGCTCAGCAGTAAACTGCAATATTCTAAACAAGTAATTTTTTTAGAAAGGCATTTTGTACATTTGTGGTATTGGAAGAAACCTAGTTTTCAAATTATTTTGTTCTCAGTTTGTAACAACAGGCGTCGGGTCACTTTTTTTGGAAAACACATGCTTTATTTAGCCAAGATAATAAAATAAGTAAAAGCTGATTTGACTTCAGCAAAGTCAGCTTTTCAGAAAGGTCTCTGGATACACGTGGTTCTACTTGCTTATTAAAAGACATACTTTTTCGTTCCACTTTACATTTTCAGTTCCAAGAAGATTGTTGAAAATTTTACCCTGATAAAAAAAACATCAAGTCTTCTGCACCAACCACCTGTGCTATCGATGCTAAAAGATAAACTCCATCCAGTCTGAGCTCAAATTATACTAACTAGAAGTTATATTATTGACTGAAGTCAGCTAAATACAAATGCACGCCATATTTTTTTTTCTTTTACTCGTATGCATTATTTTCATTCCATTTCAAAATTATACACTTAATTTGTTAGATAAAATCCCAATAAAAAAACACTTGACGTTTGTGGACGTAGGAAACAATTTTGAAAGCTTGTCGACTGTGAATTACCTTGTAGATCTTATTCCATGTTAGAGGAGTTACTGAAAAATTAATGTTTAAATGACCAACAAAGAAATTTGCCTGGATGCGTCGACTTCAAATTTGATTTTACTGATTTTAAAATTCAGACAGCTTTACCTACAGTCCATGGTTAATTGTGCCTTCAAGCACCGGTTAATGTGCTGAACCTTTCACTCGACCTTTACCCTTTAATCCTGAACCTCTTCCTCGGCGGCTGACGATTCCTAAAGCGGCAAGGAATTTTTATCAGAGTCAACTAGAAGGCTTAGTTCCATTACAAAGCTTGTCTGTTTGCAACTCTTGTCTGCTACTCACCTGAAGTTCCTCCGAAAAATGTTGTTTTGATATTTCTTCACTCATGGAACCAACAGTTCGGTCTTATGCGCACATTTAACCAAACTAGTCGCTTTATGGTATAAAAATCACAATATTTCTTTCACAAAAATCAAGCTACCTGGGCAGTAGCATCTTGGCTAACAGTTGTAAGCAAAGACAGATGCTGCAAGGGAAAAATAAGCAGTGGCTAATTTATTTTGGAAATGTTTATGCTAACAATTGTTAGTTGATAACTAGGAAATGTAACCTAATAAAATAAAGATGAAGCAGAATTGTATTATTTTTTAAATATTGCAGTTGTTTTGATTTAGTAGTCTAAAATATATTGTTTTATATCTGTTTTGATCATTTTTTTTGTATTTACTATTGATCTTAACTTTTCATTCAAACCGTCCGGACCGTTGTGTGAATTAACTATGGCTATAAATACCGAGCGTTAAGATGTCTCTTCTATCTGCACCCAGTCAAATAAGCAAAATAAAATTGTATTTGGAGTTGGAAAAAATTATAAATAAATCTGCCAAAACTGAATGTTCCCCCTATGTTTATTTACAAGTTAGCATTAGCACTGTCACACGGCTAGTGGTTTAATATTCAGTCTAGGAATTTTATTTTATTTTTTTCTGTTTTATTTTTTTTGCCATGGACGAAAAAAGTGGGCAAATATTGTTGTGCATATTTTAGTAGTTAATGATATATTTTTTTAATTATTAAACAGAAATGGCACTTCAGCTAATCACTAAAGATTATTTAAAAAGTAGCAACTATCACAGCAATGTTTTGGAAACGATTAGAAATTGTTTTTGCGTGTTATTACAGTTCGAACTGTAATAACGTGTGGGCCCTCTTTGTTCCCATTATCTCAGCGACAAATAGTTTGTAGCTCCAATCTTTTCCGTAAAGCACAAACAAGAGAAAAGAGGAGAGCCTTCATCAAAACAACTTTCAATGAATCTGTTTAAATAAAAATAAAAGACCTGAGGGAACATTACTTTTCTAACCTTTGATTGTGTGTTGCTGATTTGTTGGGGTTGGCATTAGTGACACTATCGACATACAATCAGGAGCTGCCATTTTTCCCTCCAACCAGACATGTAGTGTTCCTGTTAATGCACAGGAAATCAGAGACGGATAAAAAAACAGACGTTTCAGCCTCATTCATTCATGCTAAGCAGATATTTGAGGTCAAGTACCACATTTCTCAGCCGCCTTTTCACTCAAGGGCCTTTCCTTCTTTTCCCTCTCCCTCTTCTCATTCACTCTCTCCTCCTCTGTTTGCCTTTCCTCGACTGTCTTTTCATGCCTCCTCTCTGCTCTATCAGATGCAGACGCCGGCAGAACTAGCCTACATAAACTCTCCTGAGCCACTAGCTGCTCTCCTCCTCTGTACCCTAATGCACACATGCTGCTTTGTGCAGATAACCTCCCTTTCCCCCTGCCCCTCTTTACATAAAGGGCAATAAGCAGGCTATCAGTCAACCTCTTAAACACACACACACCTCTACCTATGTGTCCTTTTCGCCCTGCCTGAAATGCGTTGTTTAGGTAAATGAGTCGGCGCACCCAGCGGGGGAATCGGCGTGAATAAGGAACCTGAATGCATTAAGCTGATGCTTCTGTCTCCCTCGGTGTGGGGCCTCCACAGTCCTGGAGACCTCAGACTAGTTTGCTTATTAACATGTGGCCAGTAGATGAGCTTTTCAGAGGATTTTCTTTTCTTTTTTTCCGTTTGTGGGAGACCGATGGAGGGCTCCTGTCAGTTTTGT
Organism: Micropoecilia bifurca; assembly: GCA_903067075.1. Classification (NCBI taxonomy): domain Eukaryota; kingdom Metazoa; phylum Chordata; class Actinopteri; order Cyprinodontiformes; family Poeciliidae; genus Micropoecilia; species Micropoecilia bifurca. The sequence continues at coordinate 269 of CAEGAF010163430.1, read as the reverse complement.
GCAGCTGATATTTGTTCAGAGGGAAGTATTGAAGATGGGCTGCGGATGCCGGTTGTGTGCAGTGGCCCCCGTGTAGATGCAGAGAGTCTTGCTCTCTAATTAGAGAGACAGAGTGGAGCACTCTGACTCAGAACAGGAGGAGAGGGATAAAAGAGAGGTTGTCTTTCTACACACCTGCTGAAAGCATTGCTCTGTGTGTGTGTGTGTGTGTGTGTGTGTGTGTGTGTGTGTGTGTGTGTGTGTGTGTGTGTGTGTGTGTGTGTGTGTGT
>CAEGAF010163413.1:0-35948 GCA_903067075.1 Micropoecilia bifurca | reverse complement strand
TATTGGTGAGAGTGATACGTCAAGAGTGGGATTAACAAGAGTTAGTTCACACTACAATAAAATATTTCTAAAGTCTCATTTTATAATTCCGTTAGATCAGAGTTTAGCAATTGCTTTGGGAAAACTAAGATTCCCACTTTTTCTATTTACAAATGAATAATAATAATAATAATAAAAAACCCACAGAAGTAAAATGAAAAGAATCTTTAATCAGCGCAGCATATTCAGCTTTACTTCTGTAAAACATGTTTCATTCTGCAGAATGCATTTGACATGAGTAAGTAATGATTACAGTTACAATGCAATCTATTGCAGATATAAGGGTTTATATATAACAATCTTTACATAAGCCCCAGTCGGAAATCTTTAAAACTGAAATTGTTTTGAAATGACCAATATAACAATACAAAAATTCTGTACTATTTTTTCAATGGTATTCCATACAGTAAACAGAATAATAAAACCATATGTCTACCTATCAGTTCTCCAGTCTCCCCTCACTCACCCCACCAGATGTTTAAAACCTGGCCAGAGATGGGAGTTTCAACAGGACAACAATTTCAAACACGCGTGAAACTAGTTTTTTAAGTAGACAACAAAGGATAACCATTAGCTTCTAGAACTTCAATTTTAATTTTTTTGTATTAAAAATCAGCTGACTGTCATGATAATTACAGTCCTAACAGTAGTGGGCGTCATGTTATGACGGGGTCTGTAACGCAGTGCCCACTCGTTTCAGTGAGATCTGTCATTTCTGATTACAACAGTCAAATATGTCGGCAGGAACGTGCTAACAGTTTCAAAAAGCGCACGAGTCGCCCGAATGTTTGTTTTAAATAATTCCAATCTTGTGTGGATTTGAGTAATCTGTGCCCCAAATGTAAGATTACACATTGTATACGCCTTCCAGTTTAGAAAAATACACCCCCTCAAAATATTCTGACTTTTATGCCAATCATGAGTGAAGGGAAATATCTGAAAAGACAAGTAGAAATCCTATGGAAATCATGGAGGCTGCTGGATAATGCAGGAAGGCCTAATTTTGAAACGAGATGCGCACCCTGAAGCGCCGTGCCGATGGTCCGGCGGCTGCACCGCGCGGCGTCCTCTTCTGATCGCCTATTATTTCCTCCTCGTCCGCATTCCGGTGTCGCCCGGAGGATTAGTGCCAGGGGGGGAAGGTCCAGAGCGGCAGCACAGGCGCACTCCACGAATGCAAATGAGAACTAGTTAAGTGTGAAGAAGGTAATTTATTTCCCATTTGTTGTTGGGATTAAGACTTGAAGCTTCCTGCTACCTCAGTCTGACTCAACCTCCCCCCCCAAAAAACAGGGGGATGGGAGACGTTAGGCCCATTTCCATGGAGTGATTGATGGAGAGGAAAGCGGGGTATGCAGTGGACTCGGTTTGGACTCGGTCGCTGACTTATCAAGTCCTCAAAAAAAAAGTAGGAAGCAGTTTGTTACGTTATTTATGCTGAATGAAGAGTTTCCACACCAAAAGTCGGAACCACGTTTAATGTCTGTTTAATAAGTGCCAGTACGACCTGAGCAGTCTTTCTCTAGTTACTTAGCGTAACTTAGTTATATTTTCAAATTAAAATTAAAACTGACAATAAAGCTGAAACGACTGAAGTGAACTGAAACCTGGATGGGAGTATCATGGTCCCGCAGGATGAATCGCAGACTTTTGACAAAATAAACGGTTTTATTCTGAATTAATCTTTTTTTTTTACACAAAATGGAATCAAATCAAATTATAAAACATTGAATTTGAGTGAATGCCACTGAAATAAATATATGATTAATTGACGGTGCATAGGAGAATCAACAAATTGAAGGAAACGCTTTTACAGTAGTGGTATGGCTCTGTAAGGTACCGTAGTATATTAATGCACTATTATACAGTAATGTTATTTTCCTCTTTATTTTCCTAAAGTGATGTTTTTTTATATTTTTGCTTTTGGGACCAAACTCATGTTTTTCTCTCAGCACATTAAATTCCTCTTTAGTTTTCCACTGCCCTTTGCACCAATCCGTGGTGCCGTTTCGGTGAAGCTGTTGTCTTCTGCCATTTACTAAATGGAAGCAGAATATTGTTTCCCAGCTCTGACTCTGACTGATAACCACCCAAACACTTTGTGGGAGTTCTAAGTTCAAATCGTCATTAACTTTGTGGGGGATTTGTCTCTTGTCACCAGATGACGGGCACAACTCAGCAGAACTCCAAGACCCCACAGGTCCATATCCCAGCAGCCTCTGCAGCAGGAAATAACTCTGTCAGTGTGACCCTTGACCCCCAGGCCCAGCTTGAGTCTGACAAGAGAGCTGTTTACAGGTAAGTAGGAGGAAATATTTTTCTTACTAATTACATCATTGTTGCATAAAAACTTCTCCTTGAGTTGTTTTCCTTCATACTTTTAAACTCTGACCCGTCAAGATTCCTGTAATGCTCTGTGCTGATGTTAAACAGTTTGAGGAGCTTCTTGTTAGTAAATGTCACAGGACGTGTTTGCTTCTCATCTGTTCTGAACAGGCTTTGTCGTAAAAACGTGTAAAGCTGCACCCCAAAAGGTTCCTTTTTAATTACCTCTTGGTGTGGTTCATAAACAACATAGTGCTTTCGGCGATTAAGGGAGACCCAGTTCCTCGTGAGTTTACAACTTCCAAGAGGAAAGTATTCTGCGCCAGCAGAATAAGGCACTGGGAGAAGGAGCTCTGGTTATTTGACCTGACCAGTATTTCCAGTGAAAGCTAAAAGAAGCTAATTTTTTTTAACTGGTCTGGTGAATAAAAAAAGTAAAATCTGATTTGAGACTTTTCAGTAGTCAAACAGAATTTGTTTTACAGATATCTGAGATCAACATTGTGAAATGAATTTATTTCTCTTTCACGCCAACAGCCATTTTCAAAGGTAAGGATTACTCTCCAGATCACAGAGGTCTTATGAAACATTCTGACTTTGGAAAAGCATCAGTAATGAAATGTTAAAGACATTTCAGTTTTAGCAGATTTCACCATTGTCACCATTTTATTTTAAAGAGCTAACATGTCCCATCCGATTACAGGGAATTAACTTAAGCAGTACAAAAAAAGTACCTGATATTTATCTGTGAATTACAAGACACATGATGATGAGGTTTTGGTTAAACTGTGATTTTTTAATTTTTTTTTTTTTTTTTTAAGCAGTCGTTGAGTCATGCTGCACATCCGTTAAATCTACTGTCATGTTTGTCACATTTAATCTTGATAGCAAAACCCCATGCATTCAATTATAGATGTTCAAATGTTGAATTTGTAGAATCTGGAGATAGGAAACATTTTTGGCAATTGAATTAATACCTAAGACTCCGCTTCAGTCACAGTAACTAAAAACTGTCTTTACTGTCCAAAAAACCCCAACAAAAACTAGAATTACTGTGAAAATAGAAACTATCCCTCTGCAGCAAGTGGTTTGTTGTTTCTAGAGTACTAGAGGATTCACTTTGTCTTTATGGATGTAAACTGCTCACGCTCACTGCTCAACAGTTGTTATTTACTCATGATAGGTGGTCTAAACGTGCGCAGCATTTCTGCAATAATGATTACCTGCAAATACGTCTACATGTGGGAGTCACTGTGTGCTCATTTCTATTGTCAGTCTTATAAAACACCGTGATGAAGCCGTTTGATTTGAAAATGCTATTTTGCTGGGATCTAAACGAGGCGACATTGGTGAGATATAATTATCATAACATACGATAGCTTTGCATTTATTTATTCATTTATTTGCTGCATTAATTATAACCAGGGAAGGTGAAATGTGAAAGCTGCAGGGAGTAACAGAAAAGTTAGAACTGTCCTATCTGTCTATTTTAACTCGTTCCGGTTTCGGATTAATTGCTTGGAAACATCCAATTAATATCTACATATTGATTTATTTCTAAGGCATGATTATTGAAATAAAGATTTGATGGTCATTAATAATAATCAATCATTTTTGAAAGTTTGCGATTTTTCGAGTTTCTAAATAAATGTGGGAGAGCTGCACGCTGCCAGCATCTGTGGCTTCGCAAAAAGAAGCTTACACACACACATCAAGTGTGTGTATAAGAGACCGGGGTGGGAGTCCTTCAGCAGTTCAAACACATACACAGTACTGTCAACACCGGTTTTCAAATCGTGCCACAGATTGTGAGGTGGATTGAAGACTTTAACTTTGACTGGGCCATTGTAGCGCGGGTTTATGCTTTGATCTGGTTGGAGGGTTTGGCTCATTGTCCTGCTGGAAGGTGAACCTGCACCTAGATATTCTGCAACCTGTGTTCAGCTCCAACCCTCTTCCCCACAGCGTGATACTGCCAGCAGTTGGTTTTACAGCACATAATAAGTCATATTTTTCCCTCATTTAGCCAAATTACACATTTCTGTCAAATTTGACGCCATTTATTTTTCCTCCGACATTCTCAAGTAAACAGCCGAGGCCTTCGTGATTGGATCCGTACTGAGATCACACCCCTCACAGATGGGCAGTAACTGCTGATGATTTGTGGGAGCTGCGTACAAATGCACGCCACACTTTTAAGCTTTGACTTTGTGAAAAATTAGTAAATGATGAGCCATTCTACTTCCAAACAGAATAGAATCGAGTTTATAGATAGCAGCAGTGTAACAAAATGTGAAACATGTTCAAGAGTTGTGATTATTGTGCTAAACGCTGTATGTCAGGATAGTTATCAGCTCTAAGCTGCTCTCAGCGTGTTCATGGTTTTAGCTCTTCTACGTCTCTGATAGATTTTCTTCTTCCCTGTAGCTTCACGTTTTCCTCAGTTTCTCTGGGTTGGAGTGAATTCAAGCCTTTGATTCTGAACCAGATCAGACAGGTGCAAATGCGACGGAAAAACACTGAATAAATTAACAGTTAGAGCCTCCTCTAATCTTGTAAACCATATCACATAAAGTTAATTTCTTGATAGATATTGAGGGAATTTCATGTCTTCTCTTTCCCCCTAAAAACACTTGTTCAGATGTTACCCTGGCTCAAGGTTTCAACTTGTATTTACTTGTAAGAAGCGAACTAGTGTGAAGGTTAAGGTTGTACAAAATAAATAAAATAAAAAGCCACAGGCCTGAAGCACTAGACTGAACCCAAATCGTATCTGCTACAGCAAGAGAGACATTTGAGGTTAAATTTATTTTACCTTAACTTCACAAAAGCCCCAAAGTTTCCATTCTTGTTCGGTGGAAAAAGACAAAACAAAATGGCTGCTGGGCGAGTCTCAAAACACAACCGCCTCCTTCTGCTTTCAGCTCATCACTACAATATTGATGTACCTTCATAATGAGATTGCATTACCTATTTATGATGTGAAATATTCAAATACACAGACATGTCTAAAAATTCCGGCCGCCCCTCCCGCGCCGTAGTCAGCAAACTAGCAGCCAACTGGATCTGTTGTGGGCGCCATGGCGTCCTGGAGCTTCCAGCCAGCAGTTTGCCATCTGCCTCGGCTCCTCGGGTGCAGCCCGCAGGTATCCGCCACCGCCCTCTGAGGAGGTGAGAGCCTCCACGCTTCGACCCGAGGCGAGCCACCGCGAAGTCCCGAGCCGCTCCCCCGGGAGACGAGGCGGGCTTTGATGTGAGCAGCCATGTTTGAAGCAGCTCCTGGTGGTGCCGGTGGAGGCAGCGCCTCTTCCTCCTCCTCCATGTTTCCCGCTCAGTAAAGCCTCGTGATGGCGACGAGAACACGGACGTTTACAGGAGCGTCGTTTGAGGTTATTTTTTTCTTTACTCGTCTGAGATATGGTAAAAATAAACAAACAGGGAAATAATAAAAAGAATAATGACTAAATAAACAGCTCAGCCAAAGTTGAAGTTATCCAGGTTAAAGTCATGATTTTTATCCAGACGTAAATTATATTTTAATCCTTGCTTTGGTACCATTTAAATGTTTTTATTTTCCTTCTTAACCATAATTACTGATTGAAAACCCCCCAGCTCATTTCAAATTTAACACGCATTAAGATCCGCAGAGCACATTTGAGAGCGAAATAAACGTTACACAACGTCCTGCTTGTTTGCAACTCGTTCAATGTGAAGGAAGTCATGAAGTCGCTACGTTCAGCGCTCATCACGCGCGTTTTTCTTCACCGCCTCGAGCCAAAATCCGACTTCTTTACTGTCATAATTACACCAAAAACCGATGAAGAGTCCTGGAACCGCCCTACCAGGATGCGGTCATCATGGTCTTATCGCGGTCTGCAGAAAATACGGGAGGTTTCAGCGCCTCCAACGTTAGTGTCTGCTTTGCTGAGTATGAGGAGACATTTTTAGCGGGCAGCGGCCATGATGCTCCTAGGACCCCATGCTGCCCCAGTTGTTCACGCCTAAAAACCCTCTCATGTTCTCTTGTGGGTAATTAAGAGGACGCTCAGCATGTCTCGGAACGGCTCGCTGAACCTCGCTGAAACCCCGCAAAGACCACTCAGCCACTCAGGCAGGGTTTTTTTTAACACCATAACGGCGTCCTCATCCGGTCCTGTAGAGCTCATGATTGGTTTATGGCATCTTTAAACTGACTCTGGGATAAACCTCCTGGGCTGAGAGCAAATGTTGGAAGAATTAGTAAAACCAAGATAATAAAAAGACAAAAACAGAGAGAAACCTCCTAGAGATAACGAAGTGATTAAAAAAACACTTTATGATGTAAGAAATAATTAAACTAATAAAACTGTAAAAAATGAAATGAAATTATCGATGAATATTGGTACATATTTTTGTGTTTTGCCATCCTCCAGCATTTTTACATACTATGTTTAGATGTTTTGTTTCTTTTTGTTTATTCATTCTCTCTCTCCCTTTTCTCCTTCATACTTTAGATATCAGTTCTTTTTGTGGAGTTTCTTATTATTTCATGGTCCTCATCAGAGATGATATTTATGTTAATTATGCTTGCGCGCACCATGAGCACTGGGATTTGTGGATCTATTCTTGGCGGTGGAAATTACTTGAAAACACTTGATGGGACTCAATAAGAAGACAAAGACATGCTGACTTTTATGTTTTCCCCAACATCCCTTTCCCCTCCCCCATATGTTCTTTAGGATTTTAATATTTTCACTGTAATTAATTAGGGCACAGCCCTTTTTTTTTTTTGAAAGGCTATGACGATCTTACTTCAACTGAAGTTTTAATTCATTTCAGATTGTTCTCCCCCGATTCTAATATTTCTTGCTTTTTCCCTTCATGTGATGTTGGCTTTTTGTCCCTACTGTCCAAAGACAATGATTCTTTCCAAAGAACCCCTGTGGGGATGAATGGTTAATGATTCTTCATGCTACCTGTGCTGCTGTGGCTCATAATGACACCTTCCAGAGCATCCAAGCATCACCCAGCTTGAAATATTCCCAGGAGCAAAATTTAGAAAAAAAATATCATCATGCTTTACAACACTTTGGATTCTGGATCACTTTGAAACTCTTTTAGAACCTGTGTGACAGTGAAAGAGATGGTTTGTTCACGAAAGTCTGGTCCAAACCAGAGAAACATGGTTGTTCACCAGAGTTATTTTATTTGTTTTATTTTTTTAATGTTAATCAAGTATTATAGTCATTGTCTTTGATTGTGTTGCAGACTGTGCAACATGGACAGCTGGTGATAAAAACTCCTTGTTGAGGTGATACGAGTAGAGTCACTTTCTATGTTTCTGTAATGTTGGATTGATAATGATGATGACGTAAACTGGAGCACATTTGTGTTTGGTTGATTATTTTATTGTTCGAACAGAGTTTCTTGTCATAATCTCGTGCTGTTAAAAAACCAGGTTATTTTCCTTGAAATACACATTTGTAGGAAAAAAAACGCATTTGTGTGTAGATCAGCAGAGTTTAACATGTATATGTCACTTTGCCTTTGATTTGAAGAACAATAAATAACTTGTCCACTTGGTTTAAAGGAACCCAGACTGAAGTTGCCCCAAATAATAGTTAAACATGAAGCAGACAGCGACTGACTACTGCAGCAGGTTTCAATCTCCAGGGTACGATGCCTGATTGATGCTTGAAAATCAAAATCAAAGTCCACAGCAGAATGATCTGTTTAGTTTTGGCATTTGGCAATCCTTTGGCAATGAGTTTTCCTACAAATGTGGCACCATTTAAAGGGAAATAAACACGGTTTCTGATGGTTTGTAGTTTCCTGCCGAGAAGCATTGCCGCGATAAAGAAAACGTCGACCGAACACAAATCCACTTCCTTCACGCAGGTGATTTTGATCCGATACGATTGAGATAAGAGCTGAGACTGAGAAATCCTCTGGCATTAAAACAATAATATCAGGAAATCGTCTGAACTGAGGCAGCGTACCAGCTGCGTTGCTGGGCCTTCAAGCTGCCTAAATGTGGTTGAGATGAGACACGGATTTGCGTTTGTCACGTGACGTGTTGGAACAGTTCGCTGTTAGGCACGATTCAAACTAAGAGTGCAAATGAGAGCAAACAGCAGGATACAGTGTGTTGGAGCTTGCAGGAAAAGGTAAAGCCAGATGACAGCCAATGAGTTCGCTCCAGCTCTTGCTGCCTTCGGGGCCTTTTTGTCACAGAAAGCACAGCTGTTGCTGCTGAGTGACTAATCCTAAAGCTGCTCTGATTTTTATCTCAGGTGGTTCTGTGAAAGAAAACGATCCGTGTTCTGATTCCTGACTACAATTATGGCAGTAATCTTCCCTTTGCCGGAGAAAGCGAACCCTTTCGGCTCTTATCTACATGCGGCGACCGATTTGTGTTTCTGCTGGTGGATGCTCACTGCTGATAGGCCCATTACCGGATCTGGCTTTACGTGACTGTCGTGTATCACATGCGTGTCATCGTATTGCATTGAGTCGCAGATGAAACAGCACAACCACACCAAGAACCTGAAAAAGGGACCCAGTGTTTTAGTTATCAATACAATGACGCTTGTTGAGGTCCGAGGGGATATTCTTTCGCCACTCAGTAAAAAAAAAAAAGGTTTTAATTAAGAACAAAAATGGTGTCGGCTGCCATGGCGACGGCCGTGCATGTGGTATACAGCTGGCAGAGTGAGAGAGAAGTAGAGTATGAATTGCTTTGCTTTGAATTGCTCTTCATTTCTTCTTCTTCACCAAGAGCGTTATTTTCGCTTTGCTGTGGCAAAACTAGCTTAAATAAACGACAAAAACAGGACTGCCTTATTTGCAGAACGTTGTGACGCAGTCGCCAAATTGGATAAAATATATCTTAAAGCAGCTAGCGAACTGTGTACCCTACAGCAGCAATTAATAGTACAAAAAATGTAATTAGCTGTCCAAAATATTAAAAAAAGACATTTGTTGTAGTCCTTTCTTGCAGCTTGACAGAACTGACAGAAACCAAACTGTTTCTAGATTTATATCCAGGGAGGGAGAAGACATATCTCATGTATCTAAAAATCAGCAAATTCTTTAAATTATATTTGATAGAAATCGGATAAGAAATAAGGGCACTACTAACACTTTTGTGATTCCTGGTCATCCGGCATCGGAACAACCTGGTTGTCATGAATCAATGCAGTTGAAGATCCACATCAGCTATAGCGGCTAATAGGCACCGTCCTGTCCAGTAATGTATGTCTATGGTGCTCACTGCGGTCGGAGGACTTGTTGCGGTGGCAACATTGGATGAGGCCTTCATTTACTCTAGAGAAAGTGAGATGACAATGAGCTTAGGAATTATCACCAATGATCAATCTGCCGATCAAATGAGAGCAACTCAGTGCATTAAGGTATTTAGAGATTAAGGGAAACCGACTTCCTGAAGCTCAGACGATGTGTCAGAACAAGGTGATCTCAGTAAAACTGCAGGCGTTTTCCGCTAGACCACCTCTGACCTGTACGCTCCCACTCCGCTTCGGCCAGAGTTATTTTCCACTAGCAAACACGGCACGGCTCAGCCTGGCTGTTCTCAGACTTTACGAGCGGGGTATGGCACAGACACCATTTGATCTACAGGTGACCGCATTCGCTGATTGGGTCGTGATTTACGACATCACTGAAAACTGCAAACGACATTAGCATTTAATGTTTACTTTGAAAGCTCACTGCCTGGTGTAGAACCGAACCGCACGTTAACCGATCGGAGCGTCTCGCCAGTGGAAAAGCGCCGTAGATGTGGGATGGTTGATGGTGCCAGGCAGGCAAGTTTGGTTTGGTTTGACTCCAACCAGTGTTTGACAAAATGAAAGGATAAATCCCATCAAGAGCAGCAGTATTTGCTGCTCTTGATGGGATTTATCCTTTCATTTTGAATACCAGATCCAGTTTACACCCCAACTTCCTCTGTGAACCCGCATGATACTAATGGAGGCCTTATTCGTGGCCGGCTAAATATCTTCTAGCTTCAGTTATTTATCACTAAGTTTTGGCAGAAAACAAGCGGTAATAACAAGCAGTGGATATGTGACCACATATGTGGTATATGACCACAGGTAGGTCAGTCGTCCTATGGAAAAGAAGGGTGAAGAATAAACGCCGCACATGTAGGGAGCAAACGGCTAAACGCGCCTCGTCTTGCTGCTACAGTCACATTTAAGCTGGACTTCATCTCCTACTCCTACAGGATGATGTAAGGAGGCACAAATAGCTGCTGTGTCGTTTCTATAGACGCTCGGATCTGTCAGCCTTCCTGCATCAGCGCCGTGCCTATATGGAGGCTGAAGGCTTTTCGCATGAAAGAAAACAACATCCCTGCCATTTTTCTAAGAATCATTTTACCTCAGGAAGTCAGCGGCTTAGGCTTTAATGTTTCTTTTCACTAATTGCTGAAATGCCAGCTTTATGATGAGATGTGTGGTTTCCTCTCTCTCTCTCTCTGGCTGCTTTGTTATTAACAGCTGAGTGTTTGTGTGATAGGGTGATTAGCCTAATGAGTTGTGGCATTTACTGTAAAGATCCTTCTGGATTCTCTGCATCTCATTAAATAGGCGGAGAGGGCTCTAGTTTTTTTGTGTGTTTTTTTTGCAGGTTGCGGATGTAACACTCTCCGCGGCTCGGAGACGAAAATATGCGTTTAATTGAAAGAGACGTGAGCGTCCGCTCCGTTTCAAACAGAAACGTCCTTGTGACTTCACAAGCTTTGACTTGGAAGAACTTTCTTTAACAGGAAAAAAATAAATAAATAAACAAGCTGCTTTAACAGGACAACTTTGCCGTTTGTCTCCCTCAGATGAAGATCAACAATAAACAGCACCGTGAGAGTGCTTTTCGTGTCATCTTCTGGTAAAAAGTGTAATGCAGCATGTCGTACTAAATCAGCAGGAAGAACAGATTTAGGATTTCGAGGTTTCATCCTGCCACATACACATTTTCAGTTCTTTTTAAAAGCCAAAAAAAATAATAATAAAATACCCAGAAATTTGAAGTTCTATTACCCAACACAAGTAAACACGTTTAATTCCATGCATCCAAGGACGTCGTCCAGAAGGTTTTCGGGCTTGGCAGTGTGTTCACGGGTCTCTGTAACGCACCATAAAGTCTGTTTATCCTCGGTGCCAAAATGCATGAATGCGTCCTCCTACAGCGAGCTGCTCAGGCCGTCTGACGGGCTTACAAAAAAAAAAAAAATGGCTGTGCCTCTTTCCATTTCACAGGTCAGCATGTGTTGGTGCTCAGCGGCTCCTGGATGCAGGAAACTGTGTCAGAGCTCAAGTGGTTTTATTGGCTGTTTCTGTTGGATACTTATTTTTATGAGTTTCTTTTATGGTTGACTTTAGATGAGAACAAAGTTCAAGATATATTTTTCTTTTCCTAGTTGGTGCTTTTTACCCCCCAATGATTTAGACAAACAACTAATTGTTCCTACAATGAATTGTTTTTTTATTAGACCAGAAAACAAACAAAACAACAAACTTTCTTTCTTTCTTTCTCTCTTTCTCTTTCTCTCTTTCTTTCTTTCTTGCACTCTTTCTTTCCAACAAATTTCCAAATGTGTGCAAATATTTTCACCCTTAACTGACAGACAGGTTAGGGGGCTACTAGAAAGAAAAACAGTTAAGGAAACTGCATTGTTAAAAAAACAAACAAAAAACATCAGATTAGGACAGTGCATTAGAATAAAACATGAGTCTAAAATAATAAAAAGTATTCAAACGGAAATAGGAATTATTCAGGGCTCTGGGTTATTTAAATGTGTTTGCGTGTGTGTGTGTGTTCCTTTGTGCACTCTAACCCCACACCTTTCCTCGAACACAGGGGTGTGTTTCAGACATGTAGCCCGGGGAAACAGGGGCCTCGTTGGGAGCAAACGCAGCTTGACTCCAGCAAATCTGGTTTCTAATACGCGGGCGTACAGCCGGCCTGATTAGACTGCTACACAGTGGGGAGCGCAGATGCAGAGACCTCCGGCTCGCACGCGTTCAAATAAACACAGATTTTTTAAAGCGCTGCCCTCCATCTGTGCCCTCTTGGTGGTTTGTTAGGTTTCTGTAAACACTGGCAAATGCAATTTGTTCTGAAGATGACTGCGGTGATTTTTTTTATTTTTTTTATTCAAGCTTGTTTGCAGCAGCGCCTCGAATGAACAGGTTTATTATTCTTCACTGTGTTCAGAAAAGCCCTTAAATTAAATCCTATAAAGGAGGGTCCAGTTTGATCCCCGTTCTTCTCGGGATGCAGAAGGTTTAGGCATGCAGAGCCTCTTCTCTGAATGCGTCCATGCAGCACGCAGTTATATGACAGAAATAGCCCACGGAAGCCTGCTTTGTCTTCTGTCAGTATCTAGTATCAATTTTAGCAAAACTGAAAAATTCAAGTAATAAAAGCAAACATACCAACATACTTTAACACTTTCTATAAATGTAATAAAAAATATATGGTGAATAGATTTGGCCACCCACATTTTTATTTCCAGTTAAAATGGTAGATTACATCAACTGCATATGACGAGAGCATCATTAGTTGTTTCTCATATTAAAAAACATAGTTTTTTATATTAGCCAAGCAAGTTCACAGTCAAAGCAGACCACACGATACTAACACACGTTTCCTAAGACCTGAAGCTACACCAGACTGCAGCCGGCCCTTGAGGTGGCTAAAAGCTCGACCGCCACTAATCGGTGCGCTATTGTGTGAGGTCTGTGTTCTTCTTCTGCACCTCTTTGGGTTTGTAAAACGTTCACACAGAAGTCCGACTGTGGTCATTCGATAGCATGAATGACATTATTATTTGAAAAATTGGAATTGAGAGTCAAAACTCTGCGTGTCAAAATAAAGTGTACCACACAGTCCTAGAGAATGTGGATAAGGACTTCTGGGATGAAGTTTTCTAGAGAAATCTAAAATTGACATGTTTGGACAGCAAATCAAAAGCGACATAGAATCGGCACAGAACAATGAAGAATTCCACCATGTATCAGACACTGAAGGAAATCAAAAGACAAGCTATGAAAAAAAAAGAAGAAACTGGTGCAGAACTGGATGCTGCAAAATGACAAGGACTCAAAAGAAAAGGGGTAAATTCACCCAGGAAGGACTACTAAATAATGGAAAGCTGTGGAATGATTCAAAGCCTTATCTCAGTGAGATGCTGTGATGTGACCTGAAACAGGCTGAAGACGAGAGAAACTGAAGAAATCGGTTTGAGCTGAAAGTGAGGGAAACCTTCATGGACTAGATGGCTGCTCTGAGTCTGTAATTTTAGCAACACTTAGCTGCTATAGTGCAGTTTTCTGTCCAAACCTTTCCACAATTAGAATACAGATTTCTGTTGATTCCCTTTGTTAAATAAGATGGAAAGATGAAGTTTTGGTGTTTACCTGCAATCAAGCAACTTTCTTTTACTTGGGTCCAAACATGAGACAAACTGATGGAACCGAATACTAATCTATGTCGCTCTTTTTAGTTGCGTATTTGTACATTTCCTTCTCCTTTCAACTCCCCATGTATGTCCTTTGTGTTGAACTTCCACGTTAAAACGAACATCTTTGGCGTCGGAACACATTTCCGTACTACTTCATGCATCCCCTTCCAGAAACTCAGATTCAGGTCTACCAGCTGTTTCCTATAATCTACAGAATTCCCAGTTGTAACGCCGCTGGAAATCTTGCCACTCGGCTGAACCTCAGCAATAAAACGGACGTCTGTTTCCGCCCTCTGACTCACTGACCACAAACCCAACGCTGCAAGCTCGCCCAACAGTTCTCAGCTCGGTCCGTACCGGCCTCTTGATTCTGGACTTTTTGCTGGTGACCCAGCGCGGAGCGGAGTGGTGCTGCAGGGTGGGAGGACCTGCCGTGCTGACTCCACTCACTGGGCGATCTGTAAATCGCTCTTTTATGGCCCTTGTAATGATCCCCCAGCCAGCAATATCCCCACCGTCGCAGTGCAGATAGGACATGCCGTGCTCGCTTGTGAACACGGGGGCTGCTTGAGGGGTGAGGGAGGGAAGGAGGGGGTTTAGAAGATAGTGCAAGAGAGAGAATAAAAAGCACACGTAATGTGACCACACAGTCACGCACACATGCAGGCCCGTGTACATAAAAAAGACCTGCCTTTTCACACCCCATCTGTCTTAATCCTGACTGTGTAAAGGTCATAAGGAAGCACAGAGCAGTGGAGTTTCTACCTCACCCCCGGGTGGGTGAGTGAAATGGAAATGCGAGCAATTTTATTTCATTCCCGCCCAGACAGCGCTGGGGTTGCTTTATTTTTGACGTTTTCAAAATGTAAAATCGTGCAAAATTCCCCCAATCAGTTTTGCTGCAGCTTCTTTCGGTTTTCTGACGACTTCAGTTTTTAGATCTTGGAAATGCTCCATTGTCGTTCCGCACTAAGTTCAGTATGTGCGCTTAAGATGGAGACCGCGATGAACCGCAGTTTTGAATTCATTAACCTAAACCTTTAGCTGCAGTGAGACTTTGCTCAGTAGTTACAACAGAACATAATCAAATGGAGGCTTTAAATAATGTTTTATTTTTGCAACATGTTTCTTCCAACTTGAAAGTATTATCGATGTTTCTAAGCAGATCAACTTGAGTTCTACCGCCACTGATAGCATGAAGACAAATGTAGACAGCTGTTATTAAAAAGGATCAGATCACTGTTGACCAATAAAGATTTCAATGATTTTTATTTATTATTCCGGTGTAAATACTAAGATAAATATTTCCTTTGTCACTCCTGGATTTGGAATTCAATATCTTTTGAGAGGTATTCCTCTCATTTCTTAGTAAAAGCAAAACATAAATCTATCAGGAGTATGAATAACTTACATGAGAGGCGAACTATGGCCTACCTTTTTCTCTCCTCTCTCTGTCTCCTCAAATACATTTTAGTGGTAAATATTCTTTAAGAGTAAGCGCACACATTACACAACCCACCTACAGCAAGTGCACCACATTTCTTTTTTATCTCTGCTATAAGGAGCCCGAAGCCTTCTGTCTGGTCTTACAGGATGCCTTATGTTGCTGTTATCTAGGCGGATTTGCTTTGCCAAGTTTTGTCAGGCTGGACATATAGTTCTTGTCATCAAAACATTAACACAGTTCCGACTTCAACGGGACACCACAATATTGTCCAGAGAAACATGTAAATGCTGCTTCTCTGGAGATGAAGAGAAGTTGAAGGTCTGGGTAAACCCTGTTGAGAATAAATAATTCTGTGTCTTCCTTCTATCTCTGTTAGCTAGTTGCTAAGCTAAAGCTAAAAGAAATGGCATGTTAGGAAATGCCCTCGAAGCTAAGATTACAGGACACTAGGGTCTAGGTAACGCCTCTTTGGGGCGTAACTTAGGTAAAGGCTAACAAAGGAGATCTCAACCTCTTTTGGGATGCCATATTTGTCTGTTACCTCTTAATAAAGGTGGCAGCTCATAATGGACCAGCTGTATTTTGGTACTAGAAGTCACAGACTGAGTCGAGTGCCCAGTGTAGCTTCCTTGGCCCATAGTTACATTGCAAGACGTGACCACAATGTTCAACGTCGTACTTTCTACTGTACACTCGGGTCTTTCTAACTTGCAGTCTCATTACGGCTGACTTTCTTTCAGGACCTCAACAACCCATTATTAATACTTATTCATTGTCAACATTTCCTTTACATCCTTTGTTTGCAGTAGTTCAACACCCCTGTACATCGCCTTGTTTAAGTGTTTATGTTTTAGACATTTTATTAGATTCAGATTGTTTGTCATACTTAAAGAATAGGTTAGCCTATTGCTGGAACTGATGGTACAAATCTTAAACAGAAAAGTATCTCCATGTTGCACATCCTCCTGCTATCAGTTTTGGCCTAGTTTCTGCTTCTCTCCCAGCTGAGTACCGCGGTCTCTCCTGCACCACGAACACAAACCCTAACACACAGAAGGTAGAGGCCTTCCTTTCAGCACATGGACCCCCTGTTTAGTATTCCTGCCATGCCTGTTAGGTGGAGCAGCATTAAATTGGGATCAGGCAGATTAGAGTATAATATAGACGACTATTAAAGGCTGCAAATGGGAGCCAGGGGTTAGAGCCTGAGCAGTGGTCTTGCCTAGCCATATGCTAAGCTGTGCAATTAGTACTTCCACACACGTCTTTATACAAATGATGCAAAGTAAAATAATAATAATTTAAAAAAAATACCGGCATCAACATGGTAGGTGGTGCTGTCAATTCAAGTTCTTCCGCCGGATGAATTTTGTCATTTTGTCTTTTTGAGTTGACATAAATCATAAGCTTCATATGTCCTGGTCAGCTAAATTTTGCAGAAAATAACTATAGTTAATCAATTTTGATATAAGGGTTTCTGCCATGTAATCCTATACAGCGCTGCGGAACATTTTCTGGACAATAATGCCACCACTTATTTCTAAAAAACAATAAATATTATGCGCTGCCATATAGCAGTCAGTAATTGCAAATTGCATCTACAAGTATTTTTAGAGGTAATTGTAACAAAATACAGTTACTTTTACATTCCAATTAAATCACATAATGCTATTAAACGTATTTATGCATTAATTTATGCATGTACAGGTTGTTTTGACCATTTAGCAGCATCACATACCCCGAGGAAAATCCTGAACATGTTAAGCAAGGTTCTGCTGGGGATATTTGAAAGTATATTGAAATGAATTGGATATGATTGAATGATGGCACCTTCAAAGTGTCTCCTACATTCCCACCGTTAGCTTTTTGCAGGAATGTCACTCACACAGGGTCGGTCAGACACACTGTCTAATTGTCCAGTGCACTTGGATAAATGTAGAGCATTTCCTTTGAGCAGAACACGACAGACATCGAAGACCATCAACACTTGAAATTTTCTACTGTTTCCTGAAAAAGTTAACATAAAATGTGAAAATCTTCATCAGGTGAAAATGAATTGACGAATCGTTTTTTTGTCTTGCTGTATTTGGTTTGCACTAAGTTCTTGTTTTTCTCCCGCTCGTCTCCTTCAGACATCCGTTGTTCCCCCTGCTGGCTCTGCTGTTTGAGAAATGTGAACAGGCCACACAGGGATCCGAATGCATCACGTCGGCCAGCTTCGACGTAGACATTGAAAACTTTGTTCACCAGCAAGAACGAGAACACAAACCTTTCTTCAGCGAGGATCCAGAGCTCGACAACTTGGTGGGTCAACGACCGAGGCAGGAAAACACTGAGGGCAGAAAAGGTTGGGACGTCTCTTGTCCACGTCCCTCTTCGGGTGACCCCACAAATTTGCTGCCCCGCTAAGCGTCGGGCTAAGTTCCTATCCAATTGTCAGGAGATAATTTTTTAAAATTTCACAAAAAAACCCCATCAGAATAGACCTGTTACCTGTTTCTGAGAGTGAATGAAAAACTCATATGGGACAAATAGGTAAATGTCAGAACAGTTGAAGAGTTAAAGAAGAAATGTGTTTCAATTTCTCCTTTAACTCTCTTTCAGAATAGCCACAAAAAAAAAAACACCTCAAGCGAGCATAAAAACTTTAAATGGTTCACCTGCATTGAACTCTTCCAAAGCAGAAAGCATGATGCTCAAAAATTTCAGCTTATTGGCTCAGCTCATCTGCAAGCAACATCTATAGAAAGAACGAGCTAAATAGCCTTCTGGATAAGATTTTCTGTGTTGGGTTTCATGTAGCCACATATTCCAATGGCTACATGTAGCTATATATAACTATTCCATGTAACTAACATGTAGCTATTCCACTGGTAAGAAAACCAGGACCAAACCTGCAAATTTATTTTGCCAGAAGAATGATCTGGTGAGCATTAGGGTAAACATGCTCCTTAATTTATTGCAGCAAGCAGCTTTTCAGTTCCCCCTCCAATGAAAACATACAGATTCATGTGTAAAAGAATTAGAAATTAACAAGCAGATCTTATTTTTTGCCTTACTAAAACTTTTTGTATCCAAGCATTACTATTATTAATTCGCTGAAATTTTTTCTTGTCATTTCTGACATCCCCCCTCCCCCCCCCCCCACACACACACACTCTTCTTGCAATAGCCATGAAAAGTTACAAATAAAAAGAGGATGCCTGCTGATCAAGAGAAATTGGATTTTAAATGTTCAGCCTTGTCATCACAGTACAGGAGGGCATGCTGACAAGTGCTGAACAGTCAATTAACCCTGCATCTGTGTGTTTTATGAGCCACTGGGTGTCAGCACCCTTCCCAGAGGGCACTAACTCTTCCACAGGGCAGTGATGTTACTCTGGGCCCTGCTGGCTGCCACGGGTACAGGAGTTACCGGTCCCTTGGTTAAGGAAGGGCAGTTTCATTAGCTCATTTATCTTCACCTTGGCAAAGCACTTTTCTGACCATTCTGTTGACCTTCAGTGATGACTTTAGAGCAGAGTTTCACAGCGTGTGACAAGCAACCAGAGATGTCAAAACGCAGAAGTACTGGCAGGATGTATCCTTTCATTTGAATACAATCTAATGGGTGTGTCTGTGACTAAACCGGTTTGGTATTTTCCTGATATTTTTTAACTCACTTATTTCCATATAGTATTTAGTTTTAAGTGTACTACTAGTAGCACTGTGATAGTAGCACCTGGGATTTAAAAACTACATCTAAATCTTAAAAGGTCAGAATAATGCAGTTAGCTCGTAACAGATCATTTCCCTCAGTCAGTCCAATACAGTCAGATTCAAATTCAGTCAACTTCAGTGTAAATTGGGATATGTTTAGCTTAAAATAATGTTAGAAGTCACCCGTTTAAGGAAACCACTACCAAACCTGCATGTTTATTTGGCCAATATTTGGGAATCACTCAGGCTGGATGGGTAACTGTGCCCAGACTCTAAGTAGGCAAAGTGTTTGCTCAGACTCAAATGCTCAAACCTATTTGATCAACACTATGGAGGTCTTAGCCAGTAGGCCCACCAAGGACTGACTGAGAGTTCCGAAGATCCTCTTTTTCTCTAATTCGGTGGACACTGCACTCCAGAACGTAGTGCAAAGACCTTGTGTCGACCGCAGACGTAACATGCACCAAAGTGACGTGGTTTGGCTTGTGCCTGTGTTTGTACTCTTAGATGGTGAAGGCTATCCAGGTATTACGGATCCACTTACTGGAGCTAGAGAAGGTCAATGAGCTCTGTAAGGACTTCTGCAATCGCTACATCACCTGCCTCAAGACCAAAATGCACAGCGACAACCTTTTGCGCAACGACCTGGGAGGGCCCTACTCTCCGACCCACACCAGTCTCAGCATGCAGCAGGTGAGTCTCGGCCAAACCTCGGAGCAGAGCTGTTTCCTCTGGGCATTCCTTGTCGCGTACCACCAGGTATGCTTTGCTCTGTGCTTTGGCCCGCACCACGATTGCTCACCATCATCTCCTTCTGCGATCCCCCCCCAGGAACTAATTCAGACCTCCTCTCCATCCATGACCTCTGTCTCCAGTTCTGTTAACTCTTCAGGGATTGTGGTGCCCGCCGGAGGTCTGCAGCAAAGCAACGTCGCCATGACCACCATCAACTCACAAGTGGTATCAGGTTAGGATGTGATTGCACACCTGTGGCACAAACTCGACAGAGTTGAGTTGAGATCAAGAACCGGGAGTTTGGCGAACCGACAGTTAAAATGCGGAGGCCGGTTTTCATTTATGCCGAGGTTTGAAACGATGTCAGTTTCGAAACTGCGAAAACATTTCACCATGTTACTGTCTGACTGTGTGAACCATAGATTACTTCAACATTCCCATGTTAGCTAAGAAACTAATTTGACTGTTTGGAAATGTTTCCATCTGCAAAACTCAGCCTTATGGTGGAAGCTTCTGCCACCATCAGTCTCATTAAGATAACACTGTTTGAATACTACAGGAGTAGCTCTCGTGCACAGCATTGTGCAAAATACTGATAAAAGAAATTATCCCGCACCCCAATAAATTAGTTTCTGGGTTTTTTTGTTGCTTTTTTGTCACAATAGAATTTCAGTTTGTCCCCTAGAAACATTCTAGTGGCAGATATTGTTAAATTCAGTCTTAAGTTTACACAGGTAAATAAAAATGACAGTTATAGAATTGACGATTTCATTTAAAAATGGAGATAAAATCCATACCAGCCAGTTGCCTTGATATATCTTAAATTATCTCAAATTAATCCTATTTTTATTCTTTTAAATTCAAGAACAAATTATAAACAGACCATGAGACGTCCTCTCTACCTGAAAGACGATTTGCCCATTGGCTTGTGAGCTTCAAGCCAAGCACACATGGAGATTTCTTTAAAAAAACAAAACAAAAACAAACAAAAAAAATTATGTAATCTTTATTCTTTATTTTAAAAACCTTTTGCTATCCAGTTATTCATCAGTTAATCTAAAAATAGTGTTGATGTTAAATCAGGTGGAAAGGGCTGAGCTTTTCACATTTTGATTTTAGAAGGATTTCTTATTTATTTTCTACGGCAGATGAATCCTTTGATCAAGAGTTCACTAAAGGAATGCTGTTATATGCCGGAATAATAATCATAATAATAATAATAATAATAATAATGGACATGTTTGTCTCTGGGGCTTTTATTGTTCCAAAAAAGGCTTCAGTTCTTAACAAATGAAAAATCTGCAGAACTTTTCATCGGATTGATCATCACAGTAATTGACAGAATAATTAATGACGGAAATAATCATTAGCCGCAGCCTGTCATCACAACAAAGAATGTTCACTTTCCTCTTTTCTCTCTGCAAAGGAAAATCCTGTTAAAAGGTGATGCGTTCTTGACCTCCTCAGTCTGGGCTCTAATAGATTTTTAAGGAAGTCCTCCACATGTCCCTCCCTCTAGCTGGGAGAGCATATCGATGTGTCAGGAGAGCAAAACGTATCCGAAGCGATGCTCCGTTGCCACATGTGCGCAAAGCCGCGCGGAACGATCCGAAGACGACTTGCTTGGAATAAATTAAGTCTGACACGCAAACGGCTGCCGAAACCACGCATACAAATCGATACGATCAAGTACATACTGTCTTCTAATGAGAAGCAATCAGTGGAACTGGCATGCCTTTTATTGCGGCCATAACTTTTATGTCTGTGTACTCTCGAGCGGGAGCTTGGCTTGCTGCTTGGCTCTTATAATGTCAGGCTTGTACAGTGAAATGTTAATCTTGCCCTCTGGAAATCCCTTTTAACCCAAAATAAATCAATGTGTTCGCCTTTGATCACTGCACACTGTAGAGCTCAAACAGACTGTGATAAGAGTCTCTTGATCAAGGCTAATTAAGCCAGGAGCAAAAAAAAAAAAAAAAACAAGACACTCCACCTCCTTCTTCTTGTTTTGTCAGGGTTAAAGGACATTACACCACCTTGGATTTAATCGCTTGCTTTCTTTATTTGCTGTGTGTTTTTTTTTTTTGATTGCGAGACCGACAAGCAGTTAATAAGCCTCCGGTGGTGGCGCGTGATGGGGGCTTCCAGTAGCTGTTGAGGCCACTTGATACTCACGGTGGCAAATTATCCCCTCAGGTGGAACCTTGTACCAGCCGGTTGCCATGGTGACATCGCAAGGGCAAGTGTTAACGCAGGCACTACCTCCAGGAACCATCCAGATTCAGAACTCGCAGGTAATGCCGTGTACACTGCGCGGTGCTTCGTCAAACCTCCCACTGTTTTACAGTTTGACTTTTCAAAATGTGCCTTTATGTTTCACTCAACCCCCCCCTACCTCGCCCCCCCCCTACACCTCACCCCTCGCTTTGTTCCTTTTCATTGTCTCTGCCTGAATGTGCCCCCTGCTGCCAAACAAATGGAAATTGTTTGTTCTTCCTGATGTTTATCAGGCAGGATCATAAAAGACATTACGATCCTGTCAGGACTCATGGCTGAAAAGTCTAAGTGTGGACACTATGGAAGATGTATACATGTTGCAAAGGTAACACTTTAGCAGCTACTGTAGATGTACAGAAGAGTTTATTATGGAACATGTAGGGGCCAACATGTCCTTACATATGCAACCTTTAGCATCACAGACTAAATGAAAAGTGGAATTAATTTATAAAGCACCTTTCCGGTGAAACCGACCAATAATGATTCTGTTTTAAAATTTTACCAACTTTTAAAAAACATTAGTTGTTTCACCAGACTTGGGCTACTGGATGAATCTTTCTTGAGTGTATTCAGAGGTGGTGGGCCTCGATCAACAGGCCCAATTCAATTTTTCACAGGATGCCGTCTTGCTTTTTGGGGGAAAAGAGGGGCTTTGGTGTGACAGAGCAACACAACGTAGTTCATACATGACAAGTGGGAGGAAAACAATGAGTGGTGGGACTCTATTAACATTTTGAATTGAGGTCAGTTCACTGTTTTTTAATTAGTGATAATTGATCACATTTTAATGGAAAAACACACATCGTGTCGGGGATACAGCAAACATTTGGAAAAATAGTTTTTGGTCATATTCCTTTTTGGCTGAGATTCAAAGCGGTAAGAAGAACATTGGATGTCACCATAGAAACGAGGGTGGCAGTATCATGCTGTGGTGAAGTTTTTTCTCTGGATGGATGGGGAAGCTGGGTCAAACTGATGAAAAGATGGGTGATGCTGCAAAGTATCAACTCAGGGGGGCTATAGAGGCCTGCTACACTTTTCTGAGTTTTATTTATTTATTCATTTAAATTCTGCTTCTCAAATAGAAGCTACTTTGTTGTTCTGGGACCTAAGATCCCAGCAAAATCCATGAAACGGGGAAAACATCAAGAGGGAGTCGAGGAACGGTCCTCCAAGGTGTTTCTGAAACAGGTTTTATTGTACATCCACTTCCGAGAATGCTTGCGTGTTCACAAAAGAGAATTCTGATTATAGAGTTAGCGACGCCAAATGCATCACAGAGTTACCCGTGTCGCTGCATAAAAACCTGGAGCAGCAGTGTTGTATCTGCCGCAGTGCTGACTTAGATTTTCACACAGGTAATTCTGTGCTTGACAGTTATAGAAGAGCCCACTGGGTAACATCAGCCTTGCCAAAGCAGAGTGCTACATTTGTGCTGGGAATTGAACACCGCCCCATAGCTACTTTGCAGACAAGCCCCGGGTAATCACACTCTCGAGCTCAGTGCCGCCAATTAACTCGGCCTTCCTTTGCCCTGAAACGCATACATACCCTGGGCTAGGGAGGTTATCCAAGTGAAGCCCATCTGCAACTGGAATAAGTCTTGTTTTGTGTCACGACTATAAATGCGACGTGAAGTTGTAGTCATTAGTAATAAGCGACGTTCCCATATAATGCGTTGCACCGCCGGAGCACACGGATGATTGTTTAAGTTTGGACTTTACACATTAACTAAGGCGCATATCAGTGCTATTTAGCTTATCATGGATTTTATCCTGGTTGCCAATAAATGTTAAGTATTCATAATACCTAGAATTTACAATATTAGGAAGCGTGCTGGGTTTTTATTACCACTTCAATGCAGTTCAGTGTATTTAACCAAAATGAGGTAAAGTTCCAACATGACATTTTATAAACAAGGAACATCCAGTTTGATCCAAATCCAGTTCAAATCAGTTGATAGGTGATCCAGTTACATACCCTGCTATTTGATTGTAATGAAAATAAATCAGTTGATTCCATGAAGCCATAGGACTATCAAAAATAATCCGATGGCTTCATGATTCCATCCCGACAGTCCTAAAAATGTCTATCAAGTCATTTTTAGGAGGACAAAGCTTGAATCAAGCCTGTTGTGGCGCAAAGCTGTGATGGAAAACAGACAGGTTAATAAAGTCTCAAGCAGCTCCAATAACTCTGTGCGGGATAGAGGCATATTTAAACCCATAATGGAACAGGCATTCCTTCTGGGGAGAAAAAAAGCAAAGAGGAAATAAACAAACACATATGGCAAAGTAATAGTGACACAAATGCCAAACAATTCAGAAATTGAGAGTGGAAGGAAAAAAATAGCAGAGGGCAAGTATTAAGGGGTCCAAAAATTGAAAGACCAACGTCATATTGCAGTAGAACTTCCAATGAATCTGTCATGTGCTGTGGTCAAATGGGTCCTGCAGTGCTGAGAGGTCACTCAGAGCAGAGAGGAAGAAACAACATAAATAAAACTAGATTACAGTTTCAGATGCGCTAAAAGACAAGGACAACATGTTTTGCAGACATGTCCTGTGGTTTTATGACACTAAGGTTTAAGGTAATGACCATTGTTATGTTGGGAGAAAGCGGCTGAAAGCTTGTCCAACCTGAGAACACAGGGGCGGCAGCATCATGTGGTATGGATCCTTACCTGCAGACAGAACTGATGTAGTCCACAAAATGGCATAATGATGACAGAAGAGTATGTAGAAATTACTGTTGTAACCCTAACCAACCTAAATGAGAGAAGTTATGGGGTTTTTTAACACTGGATGTAAACATGTGGTTTCAACTGTAAATCTTGGCATCAACACTTAAGACATTGAAATGCATGACGTGATTTTGCTTCATCCACAATAAGCTCAGTCTCACAGAAACACACACCATCCATGTTTACGCCACACGCTGCCAAAGACGGGAACGGCCCCAAGACCGTTTCTTTGTCCTGCGTTCACACTCCAGATAAAACCTTCCGAATAATCATTTCTCTCCAACAGGCTTTAGGTCAACAACTGTGAGCAAAGCAAGTCAAACACGTCCTGCTTCCCCACCAGTAGTAAACTAAATCACCACGGTGCTGTGAAATTCAAACTCGGGGCCTGACCCTGGGCTCTTTCAACTCTTAATGTAAGACAGCGAGCAGACTACAGTCTCGTAGGCTCCTCTGCATTTTTATATTTTAAGTATCATTACTCAAATTCAGTTACCATGGTGACACTTTAGAAGGTGTTTCTGCCCTTGCTGCTGAAAAAAGGAAAGGTAATTGGTAGTCTCCCTTTGTTTCCGTGGCAACAATAACTAAGCCTAACCATTTTTTTTGCCCCCTCTTCTCCCCCCCCCCCTTTTATGCTCCCTCCTCCCTTCTTGCCTTTTGCAAAGGTAAATGTGGACTTGTCATCTCTTTTGGACAGTGAAGACAAGAAGTCAAAGAACAAGCGAGGGGTCCTGCCCAAACACGCCACCAACATCATGCGTTCCTGGCTCTTCCAGCATCTCATGGTGAGCTTTAGCATCGGCATCCATCAGTGCTGATCCACTGTTTTGAGGCGGCTGCTGTAGCGTCAGAAGAGACGAGGATCGAGTAAAGCACTCCGAACTGCCTCGTGGCAGAAACGTGCTGTACAAATAAACTTGGCGGTGAATAGTCAAGCGTGAAACGGGGAAAGGGAAGTAGAATTATTTGTTTCAACAGAAGTCGGCCTTCATTAACAAGTAAAACACTCGCATGAAACCTGGAGGAAAAACTGAGATTGTGCGTCCTCCCTCCTCTTTCCAGCATCCATACCCAACAGAAGACGAGAAGAGGCAGATTGCTGCACAAACAAGTCTCACCCTCTTGCAAGTGAACAACTGGTAAGCTGCTGCAACCCTAACAGCTCCTAATTAAATCTGCACTGAAGGGTGAAAGTCTTCATACAGAGAGGCAGCACTGGGCACATGGGCAACTCCTGAAAGTATAGACTCAAGACGCTTGAGCTTCAGATTATCTTTGCTACAGCTTTGCTGCCATCTGCTGGCCGCATATGTCACATGCACCAGAAATTAAATACTTCCCAATGTGTCAAATACAAACACAAACAGTTTTACCTTCTGGACAATACCTTTTAGATATTGGCTATTGGTAATTTTACCACCGAAGAAATAATTTACTAAAATTTAGGATCTAAAAGTATTGTTCCTTTTTTCCCTTTTTCTGTTGCTATTTCCTCATTCTTTCCTGTAGCATGTTGTCAATAGACTCACCCGTTTTAAAGCAGATAATCACCACCGTAGTATATAAGCCACTGGGTTTTTATTCACTCATTGCCAGTTCCTCTTACTGTCCATCTTGATAGTTTTCCAATTTTTGGTGTTGGAGGAGGTGGTCCTTTTACTGTCTTTGTGTGTATTTTACCACTAAACATATCTTTGCAAAACACACACAAATAAAACATAGATAATTAAATAGTACAATGAAACACCTTGTACATACAGGTTGTGTTGGTCATGGGATACAATATGACAACTAAGAAAAACTCAGGTCTCCCTCTTTAAGAATTATTAAAGCATTTAGCATTCGTTAGCTTTTATTTAGAGTCTAATTAGGAGGAACCATGCAACAACTGGAGTTTGTAAAGTTTACTGCTTTGGAGCATCCAGGTGGATTTTAACACAATGCAATGGGGCAGATACATCAGCACTATCCATAGAGAAGGAATTTTTGTTTTGTTATCTTCCTGAGAAGGTTTGCACACTCATCAAAGTCCATACGTTCAGGAGTTTCTAACTATGCAGTCAAGCTGGTTATTTATAATTAAGAGGCATTCCAAAAAATCTTCTAAAAGTTTATGTCTTAACAAGCTCTAGGCAGGTTAGATTGTCTGAGAAATTCCAAGAAACCAAGAAAATGCATCTGAAAGAACAGGAAAGACTTCCGGAACATTTTCCTCAATATCTTTTGTTGGAAAGATCATTATGTTAAACCATTTTAACACAATGATATAAATTCAAGCTATACTGTGAACTTAACATTAGCAGTGAGTGCAATTATTCAGTTTGATAAAGCAAATCACATATTTATTTCTCCCAAAATAAGTGGTGCCACACTTATTGCCGTGAATTATTTGTCCCAGACAAGGTTGGAGCATACAGTGATTGTTTTTTTAAAGGCTTTATTGGCCTTTATTTGACAGGAACTGGGTAATGACAGAAGGGGAAGACATGCAGCAAAGGTTACCAGGCTGGGAATCAAACCTGCGAAGGTCATATCAATGGTTGTGCTTAACCCTTGCACCACCACAGGACATCCCGCATACAGGGATCTTACCATTACTCTTTTCAGAGTTTAATGACATGAACTCAAGATTCTCAGTGGCCTTTTATGGACAGACTCCCAGCACCTGTGGTTCTCCAACATCTTCAACAGTCGACACAGGAAACTTTTCAGTGTATATACAATGTTTTACATCAGACCCACATGGAGTGTTTGGTGCTGAAAAGCCCAGTTTTGTCTCCTCTGACAAAACACATTTTTCTCCAATGACGTACAGTAGATAGATATTGTTGGAGGCAGAGGCCTGAGATGGGTTATACCACTGGCAGATAGCTGTAGTGGTTGGTATGACCACCTTCCTCCAATGGTCAGGGTGTAGGTCTGAAGGACAGCAATGAAGCACTGATCAAGGCAGCACATGTCCATGCCTTAAGCACCAGACCCACCAAGTATTTTTTCCTCCCATGTGCAGGAAAAAATGAGGCAATGCAATAGTTGTACAGAGAATTGTTCTGCAAACCTTAATGTTCTCAAAAATTCAAGTCCTAAAGAAGACTTGTGTCCACCAAAATCTCAGAGACTGATTGCAGTCGATATCTTTAGACTGTTGTCACCAGAAGTGGTTCATGCGCTTGAATGATTGAATAGTTTTTACAACAGTTTTTTTTGTTTGCTGATCATTACCATCCATGTTGTCAGGTTTTCTGTCATCCTTTTTAAAAATCTTTCGGTTTTTAAGGTTCATCAATGCCCGGCGCCGGATTCTTCAGCCCATGTTGGATGCCAGTAATCCAGACCCGGCTCCTAAAGCAAAGAAAATGAAGTCCCAGCACCGCCCCACACAGCGCTTCTGGCCTGACTCTATCGTGGCTGGAGTACTACAGACGCACAGATCTCAGACAGTGAACAACTCAGAAAGTAGGCCAACAGTCACACAAAAATCAGCATCTTATCCACAAGTCACAGTTTGCACGGACACACATTTTGCACATCCACGTTTTTATCACGAGTAGACGTGAATTTAAATTCTAGCCACTAGATGGCGGTATTGCCTGGTTTTTGCGAGCTGAGAGAGTTTATTTCAAGGGCAAAGCTTGTCATCCTTTTTTTATTATTATTATTTAAAGAGCGAGAGAGAGAGAGAACTTTCCCTCAGGAATCAGATGAGCATGTTTTTAAAACTCGTTGGAAGTCTCCTGAGAGCAACTCAGACAAAGACAAAGGAACTGTCCCCAGAGTGCAATATGGATTTAAGCTGCCTATAATTTATTCTCTGTTATCTCGGCACCTGAGGTGACGCAGGTAAGAGACTGAACGATGCAAGGAAGCAAACTAAACTCCCCCATTAGTTCCATTCCCGACCTGATCTAGTCTTGCACCTCATTAGAGTGTCTTCTTCGTGTGTTTTACATGTTTGGATATTAGATATTTTTAGATTCTCACATCACAATGACCCGGATTTAAAAATAAACAGTTCTGTGGTATTTACTGAAACAAACAAACAGCAAAAAACAAGTATTCATTTATCTATGTTTTTTTTATTTGCTGAAACTATTTCTACTGCTACTAATTAAAAAAATAACATTGATTATTTCAGCTGTGATGATCGTATGTACAATAAAATAGAATAACAATAGTGATGATGCTCATTATCACTGTTAATATTTCTCTTTGTTGTTCTCAGAGTAGCTTACATTTTTTTATGCTATTAAATTTTTAGAATTGTATTATTATTATATGATTACAGCATTATCTTTATAGAATTACACAGTTTTAATTAAAATTATCATAAAAACGATCATTCTTTTTATACTTTATATATTCTTTTATTATAATCCTTATTGATGCTCTCGTAGCCCAAAAAGGGAAAAACTTTTTTTCGGCTCAGCATGTTTTTTTTTTCTTTTTCTGGACATCTCATTAAAATAAATTGCAGGAAACTGCAGAAGCAGCATGATAAAATATTTAAGCGTTTTTCTTTTTGCAGTAAGTGTGTGGCTGGCTTGTTCCACGCCCAGACTAACTCCGCTGCCCTGTGCCGCAGACCCGCTCAGCATGGACGGCCTCCAGTCGCTGTCCTCGGACTCCGCCACCCTGGCCATGCAGCAGGCCATGCTGGGGGCCGACGACTCCATGGACGGCATGGAGGACGATGAGGACGAGGAGGAGGAGGAGGAAGAGGAAGGCATGGACGAGGAAGAAGAAGAGGAGGAGGAGGAGGAGGAGGAAGGAGAGGAGGAACACGACAGAGGAAGGCAACTGTCCGGCAGGGGAGGGGGGCGAAGAGAGCTCAGCATGGACGCAGGAGACGAGCTGGAGTAGCTGGACAGGAAGAGGGAGAGAGGCCAGGTGAACTTTGACCCCGGGCTGTCGAGCTCAGTGCGCCGCACCACGCAGGCCTGGCTCCAACGCCGAACAGCTCCTGCTTCTCTAAGGCCACATCGCATCGCCACCGCAGACCAAACGTCCCGATCGTAGACAACAAAGTTTAGTTCACTGAGGAGATTCGTGTTGTTGCATCTTCATCGTTGTACGTCAGTCATTCAGTGAGCAGCTGGGATGTTTGGACGGTTGCACATCTTTGGACTTCACTGCTTGGGTTAGTTATGGAAAGGAAACAATCCCTGTTGTTTAATACATTCGGGGATATTTTGAAAAATAAAAATAAAATTAAAAAAACAGAGAGGAGGCTGCACAGAACAACGAGGAGTCGTTTCCATGCGTCAAAAATCTGAAACTCTGCACAGGAAGAATTTTTGATGATTTGTGGGAACAGATATTAAACTGAATGTAATATTTTGGCACCTGAAGTTCCTAAAAACAAAAAAAGGGCTGCAGAATGGTTTTTTTTTCTTAATCTTGTTTTTACCGACAGGAAGTCGTAGTTGGATTTTAGCAGCAAAACATGACATCTTATTTTGTAAAACAGGGGGAGCAGTGGGGGAGGAAAAGGTCGACAGGAAGGAGGGAGTCGTTCCCAAACATTCTCAGACGTAGCGACACGCATCTAAACACGACTCCGAGGTTCTCAGGTTGAACAGAGTCTCTTCCACAACTCCCCGAATCGAAGCTGCAGCGAATCCGCATATTCAGCATGACGTTTCGAAACTCGCTCAGTTTATAGTTTCTTCTTCTGTGAGCCAAAAAAAAAAACACGGGGGAGGAAAAAAACCACAAAACAAACAGTTGTTGTACACCGGTGTATACCGACTGCTCATACAGTATGTAAATTGGATTTTTCCCTCTGTTTGCATCCTGATGTTGGGAGGTTTGCATATTTATTCAGTTCTATTTGTGTGTCTGCCTGCGTGTGTGCCCTCAAAGAGTGACTTGAGCAAAGGTGACAGTTTCTGACTCAAAAGAAGTGGCCGACATGTACATACGTACTCGAATCCAGCCGTGGACCCTCAGAAATAACGGCCTGTGTATTTTTTAATCACCTTGCTGGATTCATTGCACTTGTTGCAACAGCAGAAATTCCACGGTGACGGCTGCAGAGCTGAGAGACATTTTTAGCAAAAACAAAAAAAACAACAACAAAAAAAATGAGCAAAACAGAGAAGGCGTTTTGAGAAAAATGGGAATCACATGAAATTCTTTGGGGAATTTTTTTTTTCCAGAACACAAATGAAATCAGTCATTTCTAATGTGAAAATGTTTAACAGAAAAAAAACACACTCAGAAAAAAAAACAAACAAAAAAAATCTCACGCTGTATTGAATGTTCTGATAGTTCATTGTGAAGTACTTTGCTCATTAATATTCTTTTCTTGATCGCCTTTTTTAATGGATCTTCCAGAGCAACTAGGGGAATATTTCTATTTCATTTGTACACTTTGTTGTCAAAATCTATTGTGTTTCAATAGATCAGTTTTAATAATTAAAACATGTAAATCTGATGTACCCATTTGCATTTCCTGATGTCTTCTGTGTTCGGTCGAAGAAGTTCAACACTGAAGTGTCGAACGCGGCAACGACACCAGACTTCGACGCTCGAGCTGGTAGAAAAGAGCTTCTTTACATCACAGGGGGGGAAAACAGGCACAAACTCGGACGTGCTATCAAAACATTTGAGATAGTTTGGAGAAAACCAAATAAAGCTCATAAACAACATCACCTTGTACAACTAGAAGTGGTGGGAGCCTTGTGATCTGGGCTGAGATGCAGCCAGCAGTTGAATGAAAATACATGCTTTGTTTTGTTTTTCGGCCCTGGTCGTATCAGTCGCTACTTTTCCTGGC
This sequence comes from Micropoecilia bifurca, assembly GCA_903067075.1. Classification (NCBI taxonomy): domain Eukaryota; kingdom Metazoa; phylum Chordata; class Actinopteri; order Cyprinodontiformes; family Poeciliidae; genus Micropoecilia; species Micropoecilia bifurca. Next base: position 4,441 of record CAEGAF010163413.1, on the reverse strand, counting down.
GTCCAGAACATAAAAATGGTTCCTATCTCCAGCTGTCACTGGGTAAGAGGTGATAGGTCCATTGTAGGGTCTGACCTCGAACGACAGATTTCTTGCATCACGGCGACTGTGCCGAAGGTGCCGGGTTTTAAGAATAAAAAAAAAATAAAAAACCAGCAGCAGCCCCAGATTTCACTGGAATGGGTGGAGAATGTTGACTTTTCTTGAATAAGTCATTTTTGTGAATTCTGTGTGTAGGTTAATTTTAAAAACCTGGTATAAAGAAAAGAAACAAAAGGAAAAAAACAAAAATAAAACATAATCTTGGGGGTTCACTTGCTTTTCCCCTATGTCTGAATTTCCCACAGTGCATTGCCTCACCTCACTTACTTACCTCAGCTCTTTGTCACATGCTTTATATAGCTTCCCACCCACTGGTTCTCCCTCTAACCTGTAATCTAACACACAGGAACACACCCACTCATCTGCTCAGCTGGCGCTGCTTTAAAAATGCAGCTTTCTGAAATTTAGCTTCTGCATTCTTTGCTCATGTTTAACATCACACGTTCATTCTACTGCCATGCTTAAAAAAACCAAAAGCTATTTTTGATAGTTGGTAGAGATTCCCTTTATTAACACAAACAGTTTTACCTGGAGAGCAATTAGTGGGAAATCAATGAGAATTTTAAAATCGGCTTTTGTACCATGGAAGCAGCGTTTTTAAACTGGTCACTGTTAATGTTACTGATGTGTATTTTGGTGATAACAACCCCCTTGAAGAAAAACATGAGTGAATTTAATTTTGGTTTAATTGTGTTGACTTTGGGATGCTGGGCTTTGACAGAGTTCCTCAGTGGTCCATAGATATGAAGCACAAAGAATGAGTATAAATATATGATACATGTTGTCTCACAATAGCAGTCTAGGTTTGGGTATGAATAACTATAAATAATAACTTAGACCAAAAGTATCAAGTCGGCGAACCAGGAAAAGAATCTGAATAGCTCAGTCTCATCGCTCTGAAGAAACTTATGTTTTAAAATGACCTATGGAGATGTAAGTCCAGCGTTGCGAGACGCTGCGCATGTCCAGAACAAACACAGATACGTCTCTCTAATGTAGAATACCATAAACGAAAGAATTCAAACGTTCAGTCAGGTAAACTACTGATGAAAAGTAAAACAAGGTAAATGTAAAAGCAGAGTAACTAGAAATGGAGCCAATGATCAATAAAAGATGCATTAATGCACAGTCCAGTTTGAACTTGTCTGCTTAAAGAAGTCCAAGTATTTCACTGCAGGGATATTTTGAGCAAATTAGACCTAAATGAATGACTACCAGTTTAGACCATTTGACAGATTTTATATGTATTATTCCAAATATTATTTCACATTCCAAAAGATAAAACTTTCTTTCGAGGAACTAAAGCTTTATTAGTATTTGACTGAATTAGGAAGCAAATAATAAGGGTCATAAACAAAATAAATTATTTATTAGCTTTGCTGTTTTGGGATGCAGGAACATTAGCATCTAAGCTAGCAGTAGCCTAACAAGCAGGGAAACTCCAGTAAGACAAAGTAAACATAGTTTAGGGGATTAAAAGTTACTTTGTCCCCAAATCAAACATTATTACACGATAGGAACCAGAACTTAGAGAAACGTAACAGACTTTAATCCAAAGGTGAAACTGGAATGAAGTTTGAACAGTCGAGTCATTGCTGGCCTTAGCTGGGCTGTGTTAGACATAAACCCAGATTCACGTTCTCTTTGAAGCGCATTTTACAGATACTTAACCGTCCTGACAGGCATTTTGTTTGACTGTGGGAAAAAGCTAGACAGCCAGGGAGAATGTGTGTGATCTATACACACGGCCTATACAGTCTATGTTCCAAATCGTTGTTATGAAGTGTAGTAAGCAGCGTCAACAGGAAACATCTCGTAGCAACTTTTCCTGTCCAGTCGAATGAACAGGTAAGAAAAACAAAGAAACACTGTTTCGTAACCGTTTCCTATTTAAAACACATCTCCTAAATTCAAAGAAACTAGGAATAGGAGTCAACTGCCGACTCCAGTTAAACATTTTCTCCCGTCTGCGAGAGAACACGATCAGAAGAGCCGCCATGAAATGATGATCTTAAAAACTTTTTCTCCCTTTTTTTTTCCCAGAGTTTTGGAAAAGGAACTGCTCCAGCTCTTCAGCAGCGCTGACATGTTAGCACAAAGTATCTTTTCAGTCACCAGTGCTCCCCGTACGTCAGACCCCCTCAAACAGAAGACGTGCTCCATGTTTGATTCTCCATTAATGCATGCAGTCAGAAACACGCCTGCCTGCGTCTCAGCAGTGGCTCAGAGCAGAGCTGAAGAGCAGGGGGGAAAAAATATAGAATCAGAATGACAGAGGCTGGAAAAGCCACTGGCGAAGGTTCACTTGTTTGAAGTGGGCCACAGCCAGCATGCTTCACAGTCCAACTACAGCAGAGCCACACACACACACACTCACACACACACACACACACACACACACACACACAGAGGCTTGCCTCCAGGCCCACTGTTGAGTGCTGGAGGTCTGCTGCTGTCAGTGCCATCTGGGCACATGTACGCTCCCAGATGTCCACTCTGTAATTAGAGCCAGACCCGGCTCGGCCCGGTCCAGCCCAGATCCAACCCCTCATTTACCAAGGCACTCCCTGAATACTTAAGGAGCTTTCCAGCTCCACAACAGGGAGAGTCTTTGGCTCCGCAAACAACGGATATCAGGGGGGGAAAGAGACTGGAGAACTAAAAGTAAGGAACTTAAAAGTTTCATTACTTGTTGAAGCTTCTTTTGTTGTTTGTTTGTTGTTATTTTTCTTTAATTTAAAAAAAAAGAGCCTGAGAGACCCAGTGACATTTCCGTGTTATTGTATCCCCATTTTGTTAATAACTAACGACGCGGTGGAAGCGACGTGTTGAAGGTCACGAGCAGCACTTCTTCCTTTTTATTTTTATTATTATTATTATTTTTTCATGCACAGCTGCACACTTCAACCGTCTCCCTGTCCTCCTTTACTGTCCTGAACAATAAGCGTCTCTGTTATCACCGGCTAGGTGTCCAGAATGTCAATCGCCCAGGCAGCGGCCAAGGCCATGTTATCAGATGCCCTGCTGCAGGACGGCTCTGGGATATACAGGATCAACCACCTGCAACTGGAGCTTCCTCTGGACAAGGTCATCAAGTATGTGTCTGTGGGCCTCCCACTAATGCTGGTCTGCATGGCCTTCGCCCGCGAGATCTCCCTGGGTGAGCAGCTCTGCCTCTAAGCTGTTTATTCTTTTTTTGTTTGTTTGTTTTGGTGGTGGTTGTTTTTTAAAAACAGCTACAGGACATTTGCTGTAGTTTCTTTTTGCTTTTTGCCCTTCATCAGACCCTGTAAATAAGAGCTTAGCTTTGTGCTTCACAGTGGTGTGTTTTTTTCCTTTTGTTTTGTTTGTTTATTTTGTTCTTTTTAAGTAATGTTAGAATTTTCTGCATGTTAATTACATTGTGCTTGTCCTGCACGGCGTTGTGCCAGTTCACTCTCAACGGGAACTACTTGTAAATTCATTCAGCCCAGAGTAAAATAATAAATTCATGATCACAGTTCAGCGCAGCTCCCACACACAAATGAGTCCTTTTCCAGTTATTATTATTCTATATATATTTACACATCACTTTTACAGGATTTTCACCCTGGCCTTTAACAGCTTATTAATTTGTTTAATTCTCTCCTTTTCATTTGCTCACAGAAATGGCTAAATAAAAAAAAAATCAACCTCGTTTTACGGCTTAAATGAAAGGAGAGTTAATTTGAATGTGTTCATGCATGAAGTTGCCCATTTCTTACTCGCTAACTAAATTTAGTCAAACGTTTCAGGAATATTAGCATAAAGATGCAAATGATTGATGTGTTCCAATTAGCCCGACTCAAAACGGTTTCGAATCGACGGAGTTAAAGTTCACCAAACTGAACGCAAACACAGGCTGGGAGAGGAACTCTGAACGCGCGGCGTCTCACTCGTGTCAGTTTTCCAAATGGAGCAGCATTGTTAGCGTCTTGCTAACTGGGATTTTGGCACAAACTAAAGCCGCAATGATCTCTGCCGCAGCGGTTAACGTGAATGTGTGTGTGTTTTTTAATTTATTTATTTTCAGAAGTAAGTTAAATGAAAATCGTTCTCTTGCAAATGGCAGCAGCAGCAGCAAAGACGCAGCAGCCAAAGTTTCTGAAAGAGAAACTCCACTGGGGAGTCCATTGATTTCTCTGCCGTTTCATTTGTCATCTAAAAGGTTTTGAGCCAATCTGAAAGAAGAAAAAAAAAAAAAAAAAAAAAAAAAAAAATAAAAAAAAAAAAAAAAAAAAATATAAAAAAATAAAAAAAAAAAATATAAAAAAAAAAAAAAAAAAAAAAAAAAAAAAAAAAAAAAAAAAACAAAACAAAC